>PVJX010002780.1:0-111983 GCA_004027295.1 Dolichotis patagonum
AGTCACTCGGAAAATGCAAACCCAGACCACAGGGAGCTGCACTCATGTTCAGGGTGCCTGCGCACACGAGCACATGCAGTCTCACGCCAGCCCCCAAGCCCACATTCGAGGCCTGTGCAGTCTGGGTCCATGCCACATGGGGCTAGGTGCGCAGGCTGCAGGCCAGGAAGCTCTGCTTTCAGGACTATGCGGGTCCAGGAGCCAAGAGCGGGCTTGCTGGGGCTGGCAGGGGTCCACCGCTAGGCCTGCTGCTGCGCGCGCAGCTGTTGCTTGCCGGAGCCCGCCGAGGCGGGCGTGGTGAAGAGCAAGCTTTCTGTGGATGTAACACTAGAGCACAACGGGAGAGAGGAGGAAGCCGGGCAGGTCCCCAGGCTCCCCTGGCAGCAGGCCAGGCCGCTGCAGCCCCCCATCCACACTCCGGCGGGAAGCTCTGTCCCGCCCCTTAGAAGCCAGCTCCCACCAGCTGGCAGGGCCTCTGAGGACACAATGGTTTCTCTCTCCCTTGGGAGTCACTGGGCTCCAGCTCTGCCCCAGCCTTGGGTGGGCAGGGTGTCCTCGTGGCTCTGAGCCCAGAAGTCCCTGAGTTTGGTCCTTGATGGAGGAGTGAGAAGCCAGCCTGGACAGCCCTGCATTCCCGACGCTCAGGAAATGCTGGGACAGCCAGGGACCAGGCTCCTCTGCCTGGCACACAGAGGCAGCAACCATGGCCGGTGGGTGTTACTGGGAGCCAAAGGAGGCAGGGAAGGGGGTTTCCTGGAAGAGGTGGCCTCAGAGGGGGCCTTCCTGACTGGCACAAACCATAGCTCACCCTCGACCCGCCTTGCTCTTCCCTCCACCGTGAGGACACAGGCATGGAGTGTGGGAGCAGCTCCCTCCAGGTGACAGCCAAGTCTCCCTGGCCACGGGGCATGTGCAGGCAGAGAGGAAGCTAGGGACCCCTGGCTCTCAGGCCGAGTGAGCACTGAGCCCCTCCTGGCCACCAGCCTAACATCCCATTTACTCCATGGCTGAGGGAGACCAGAGCGGTGCCGGCTGCTCCCCCAGGAGAGGGACATGGGGAGGGTGGGAATTTGTGCCCTGCGCTGGTCAGGAATCTCCAGGCTGAGGGCTGTGACCCTGTGCTGAGCTCGGGGGGCACAGAAGCTGCCACTCAGGCTATCTGTGTGTCACACATATGTGCACGTGTGTGTGAGCACGCAGGAGCCAAGGGCCCACGGGTCCTGGGCTCTCCTGAGCACAGCAGAAGCAGAGCGTGCTCAAGGCCGTCTCTAGAGAAGGGACTCCAGGGTACTTGTAATAAACACACCACTGAGGTGACCTCTTCATAGTGTACATGGGGAACTGAGGGGGGGGGACAGGACACTGGTGCAAGGCCACACAAGGGAAGGGCCAGGGCAGCCAGGGAGGCGGCAGGGGTTCTAGAAGGACCCCTAGCAGCACAGAGCCCTGCAAGCTCCCCAAGGACACGGCTTTCTCACTGCTGCCTCTGACGGCTCGCCGAGGCTATGCTCTCCCGACTGTACGAGCTAAAACTACAAAACTTCTAGGAGAAAAAAAGCATAAACCTTTAAGACTTTGGATTAGACAATGGTTTTGGAACCATGACTCAAAAGCACAAGCAACAAAAATAAAAACAGATAAACCAGACTTCATCAAAATTAACGACTTCTCTATTTCAAAGGGTATTTAAAAAGTAGAAAAAGACAACCTACAAAACAGAAGATGTCATCAATAATACATGTGGTGGTTGGGCTGGGGATTTAGCTCAGTGGCTTAAACGCCTGCCTGGCAAGCGTGAGGTCGTGAGTTTGATCCCCAGTACCAAAAAAAATAAAAAATAAAAAAAAAATACATGTGGTGTTAGGAACTTACGCATGAAATACATAGAGTTCTCCTACAACTCAACAACAAATGACCAAAAAGCACTGACAAGACGCTCACATCCCTGTCCTTAGGGAAATGCAAGCCCAGCCCCCTGGGAGCTCTAGGCCACCACAGCCCTGTGATGACTAAAGCGCTGGCAGGGAGACACTGCAGCCGTCACAGCTGCTGTGCAATGTACGGTGGCAGGCAGTTGTGGGGAGTCTGGTTCCCCAAACAGCTAAACATCCTGGCATGGTGGCACAGAGCAGTAATGCCAGCTATTTGGAGGCTAAGACAGGAGGACCACAACTCGGAGCCGGCCTAATTCACAAGACCTTGTCTTAAAATGAAAACATGAAAAGGGCTGAGGGTGTGGCTCAGCACTCCCTGGGTTCAATTCTCAGGATAATCAATCAATCAGTCAATCAAACGGCATGACGCAGCAAGTCCACTCCTAGACATATACTTCCTAAAAAGGCAAACACACCTATATCAAAACCTAGAGAGGACTATTTCCTCACAGTGGGCAAAAGGTAAAAGCAGTGCAAACGTCCACACACAGATGAATGGACGAGCAAGTATGTAGCTGAACCACAGAAAAGAGGAATCAAGTGCGGACACCTGCTACAATGTACGTATTAGGTGGCAGAAATGGGACACAGAAGGGCACGCGTTGCGCGAGTCCAAAGCGATGAAATGCGCGGAGTAGACAAACTCGGGAATTGAAAGCAAGGGGGTGAGCGGTGAGGCCTGGTGAGGGTCGGACGGAGAGTGGCTCCCTCTTCGGGACTGTGTAAAGTCGGCTGTGCTGCCGGTGGTGCTGCCGGTAGATACTCTAACAACGGCTGTATGAAACAAAGCAAAAAAAAGTCCTCCTCCTCTTCTACTCACTAAGGTTCAAGAAAGATCAAATGTGGGGCTGAGTGAAAGGGCTTGGGGACTGTGATGCGGAGATGCCACGGGCCACCTCCGAGAGTCTCTGCCACGAGGGTCCCTTCCAGCATCCGAAAGGTCAGCTTCCTGCTGGGGCAGAAAGCCACATGTTGGAGGCGCTGGTGACTTCAGGCCCAGCTTCTGTTTCTGCGGTTTCCATGGAGCCACGATGACATCGCCAAGGCCACCTCTGATCAAATTCCTGAATGGCAGTTATGTGCCGTGTGGGTGCACACACACATTACCCAGTCCAAAGGGTACACGCCTATGTACACGGATGCTTGCACACGTGGGTATTCCCAATGCACCGCCTCCCTTTTAGGGCACAAAGATCTGGGGTCTCCATGGTGCAGGGTGAGTCTCCACAGAAAAGAAGATCCTGGTGAGGTCGCAGATGGGGTCAAAAGATGTGTGCCCCTTCCCTTCCAAACGGCTGGGCTGTGGACCAGATCGGCATCCTTGGCTTCAGGCTGTGCCTCTCGACCTCTGCTTCTACCGTCCCTCTGGCCTACCCTCTTCCAAGGACGGTAGCCGTGCAACTTGGGACCCATGCTGAACCCAGGATGATCTCATCTCAAAATCCGTAACTAATCACATATGCAAAGACCCTAGTTCCCAATCAGGTCACAGTCTGAGGTTGCAGGAGGACCTGAAAGGGGGGCCCTAGTCAGGCAGTTGGGCAAGCACCGATATGGCCTCTGGGACTGAGCACCAGCCTGCCCACTGGGCAAACGGGAACACCACCTGCTGGTCCCCCTCCCTCAGAGGGTCCTCGCCACCTCCTCCCACATGAGCCTTCAGTCTCCAGGCCTCTGCCCAGCATATGGCAACTCTGCTGAGTGACCATGCCACCCTGGCCCGGGTCCTGGGTGGGAGGGGAGCTGTGTGGGATAGAGGCAGAGGGCAGCTCTGCTTTAAGCCCGCACAGCTGACATGAGCTGGGGTGGCTAGGAGACCTCAAAGTGGCTCCGGGGCCAGCTGTGCACCCACGGACGAGTGCCTTGACATCTCCGTGCACCTTCAAGTCTTATCTGTAAGGGGAGGACGCCCCGAATCTCCAGGTGGTCGTCAGGGTCCAAGCAGGTGGCATGTCTGAGGTTCAGGGGACCTGGACTGCTGTCATCACAGGGTGGTGATGATGGATGGCCATGGTCACTCATGGGGATGGATGGGGTGCCACGGCCGGTACGGCAGAGCACCACCCTTCGAGGGCAATCCCCAGGGCTACTGTGGGCCTCTGTGCCATGGGTGCTAGGCAAGAGCGGTGCAATGAAGCAATCGGTTCTGGTCCTCACTGTCATTCAGAGCTTTGGGCAGCCCTCCTCAGGCTGACCCTGGGTCCCCACTGGCCACGGCAATGGAGTGGGCGGCTTGCCCCGCCCTGCACAGGTGCGGCTCAGTCAGGCCCTGTGGGCGCAGACTCTTCTCCGGTCACCCTGCTCTCTGCCCACACAGGAAGCCACCCTGGTCCCTGCCAAGAGGTCCCACAAGCAGCACTGTGGAGGCTTCCTCTGAGACCTGGGTCAGCAGAGACCAGCCAGGATTCCCTGGGCCTGGCCAACAGAGAAAGAAGCGGGCAGGCCAGGAACCCCTGTGAGCAGTGGCCCGAAGAGCTGTCCAGGGTCCTGGCAGCACCCTGTTGGTGGAGGCCTGCCAGACCGGCCAGCTGTTTCTTTTCAACCTAACGGGTGCACCCAGTGCAGCTTGGGCACGGTGCTGGCTGCACCTGTGTCCACAACCTCAAGAGCAGCCTCCTTCCAGCTGT
Organism: Dolichotis patagonum; assembly: GCA_004027295.1. Classification (NCBI taxonomy): domain Eukaryota; kingdom Metazoa; phylum Chordata; class Mammalia; order Rodentia; family Caviidae; genus Dolichotis; species Dolichotis patagonum. Next base: position 4,562 of record PVJX010002780.1, read on the forward strand.
GGGCAGCGCAGCGGGAACTAAACAGCCTCCCTGATGCTTTCCATGAAAATGCAGCTGCTCATAAGGCCTGGAACAAAACGTCCGGACTCCTGGAGCATCTGCCCAGAGCCCACATGCAGACCTGCTCCCGGCTGCCTCTGTTCCTGACTGAATGTCCCTCGGCTGCCTCTGCACTGTCTCCCTGGACATGCTGGACTCATTTTATTTGCCCTCAGACAGGGTGGAGAAAACCACCCTGAGTCCTCAGAACGCCACTGCCTCCCTCCCCATCCTGGGCGGAGGCCTCCTGTCTGCTGCCACTGTCCCCTGCACCCTGTATCCCTGGCGACATTACCCCCTCACCTCCCAGGGTGGCAGCAGCTCCCCCAGCCCCAGCAGGAGTCTCTGAGCTCTCCAGGGCCAGAGGGGCTAAGCTCCAACCCTGGCTCAGGGGCCACAGTCTCCCCATTCGGAAATGGACATTTTAGTGTCTCTCTGGCTGATGCTGAGAGGTGAGCTTACGTTCCAGATAAAGAGACCCCGAGGCTGAGAGGTTCATCTGCCTATTCACTAGAGCTGGAACTCAAGCCAAGGCCTGAAAACCACACTTCCTCCACAAACCATGATTCTTAGGTCCTTGTTACCTGCAAGGAGACCACACTGAAATCCCAGTTGGGCCTACACACATCTGCTTGGGACTCCTCCACTTACACCTCACTGTGCTGCCTGCCCCACTGGCACTCCCTGCCTCTCCTCCAAGGTGGGTCAGAAGGAGACGTCAGAGGCTACCTTTAGTCACTTGTGGGCAGAGCCTGGAGGACCTGGTCACAGAGGAAGTGGCTGAATGGGCAATGACACTATGTGTCATGTCTCTGCAGGTCTCAGGGATATGGGCTCATCAAAGGCTGATGGGAGTATAATACATGCCTATAATCCTAGCACTCAGCAGGCTGAGGCAGGAGGATCACTGTGAGTTCCAGGCCAGCCTGAGTTACATACTGAGTTCAAGGGCTGAGCTGAAATACATAGTGAGACCCTGTCTCAAAAAAAAAAAAAAAAAAAGGTGGTGGGAACTGGAGTACAGTTGAGCATGTGCTTCTGTGTCTGTGGACAACATTCGTGTGTATGCATGCACGCACGTGCAGGTGTGTACTGTAGCCACATCCCCCAGCCGTGCTGTACTGGGCACACCAGCGCCTTTCCAGTTCCGGAGGAAAGCAGACTGGCGTGTGCGCTGGCTCCTCAGAAGGAGCACAGGGAAAGACCCTGGAGGCTCAGGGCCGCGCAGATGAGTCTGGGCTGGCTCTGCCTAGCTGGGAGGCACTGTGCTGGCCTGTGGGATCTGCAGGATGGGGACGGCTCCAGTCCTCGGTCTGGCCACAAGGGCTACCCCAGAGGACAGGGCTGCAGCTGTGCAGAGCAGGAGGAGGGACGGACGAGCTCTGCACGATGGAGCAGCCTGATCAGGTACACTTGTGGCATAGGTTGTCTGTGCTCAAGAAGCACTTTGGGAGGTCCCAGAGGCTGGAGGAACTTTGTGCTCTGACCCTGACCATCCAGCCCAGGGGGCCAGGTGCAGCTGGGGTGCTGCCCACAGTGCGGGGCGGGCGGCGGGGGGAGTGCTCAGCCCTGGGGCAGGAACCGACAACAAACAGCGAGGTGGCAGGTGAGGCTGGTCCTTGGATGGGCTGAACTATTTCTAGAGTGCTCAGAGCCTGGGCCTGATTTAAGCCTCTTCCTCTTCCAGCTCTCTAGAAATAATTAAGGGGTAAGTGGTTCAAGAGGGAATTGAGTGGCGCTTCTGAAGGAGCTCAGAGCAAATAAGCCCCCAGAGAGGCTGGGGGCACCTCCCCCTCTCTGCTCAGCAAGCCACCCATGTAGGGAGCCTGGCTGAAGCCTCGTAGTGTCGTCTAGCTCCTCTGGACAGGGGCTGGGGCTGCAGGCTCTGCTGGGGGCCTTTAACCCCTGTCCGACTGGGTGGGAGGTGCAAACCCAGCAGGCCCAGCTGGGAAGGGAGGTGCAGATGCCACCTCCCCAACCCCCACTGGCAGCAGCTCAGTATGCCGCTGGCATGGGGCTGTGCAGTTAAGATGCTGGCCCGAGGCAGGTCCCACTTGGTAACAGGGACCATAGGCCCCAGTGTGCCCAGGGGAGCCACAGCTACGCTGACAGCTGCTGGGGATCAGTGTAGGAGGCACTGAGGCCTGCGGCTTGGAGGCAGCTGCCAGGCCTGGCATGGATCTGGGACTGGACTGAGCAGGAGGAGGCTGGCTGCAGCGCAAACCAAGTCCCTAGCAGGCAGGAGCAGCGGTCAGGTCTGGGGCACCCTGGATCCTGGGGCTCTGGACCTGTGTCTATGCTGCTAAGTCCCTGAGGAGGAAGACTCACGATGTTTCCTGGGAGTAGGAGAGAGTCTGGTTCCTTACAGAAACGTCCTCACACTGGTGAGACTGCATGCTGGCTACCCCAGGGTGGGCAATGCGTGAGCCCACGCGGCAGGCTGCGGCCTGTCTCACCCCTCTTGCCTCACGCCTGCCTGCCTGTTGGGTGGGGTTCTACGGTCTGCATGTTGTATGTGTTGAAGTTCTGCCCCCTGGTGTGATGGTATTTGGAGGTGCAACTTCTGGGGAATAGTAGGTTAAGATGAGGTTAGGGGAAAAATCCTCCCCAGGAATGAAAACCACCAGACCTCAGTCAGGACTGTGACCTCAGTCGGGACTGTGACTCACGGAGAGTGAGTCTCTGATGTTTAAGCCCCCAGGCTGTGGGCTTTGTGAAGGCAGCCTGAGCTAAACTCTGGGGATGAGATGCCGTCTCCGAGGCAACAAACAGCGTCAGCACAGCAGGGGCTGGGCATGTGGAGACAGGACCGACCCCATGCCACAGGCATGCGAGGTGTGGCCCCGTGTGCCTGGAGTCCTGCTGGGAAGCGGGAAGTCCAGCATGACTCGGGTGTTTGAGAGAAGCCCCCCGCCCGCCCTGCCCTCCACCCACCTGAATCATGTACAGCTGGGCGATGCGGTACTCCTCCACGGTCATTGGCAGAGGGATCCGGTACTCCTTTATAATCATCTTGGAGTCCAGGCCTTCCCGTCAGTGGGGAACGGTGAGTGGGGACTTCTAGACGAGGTTCCTTAAATTACCATGACAGAATTCGCCAAGGCCCCCTGAGGGAGACAAAGACAGGACAGTCACTTTCCACAGGGACAGTGGCTGGGACAGCACAGAAGAGAATCCCAGTCCAGACTGGACAGTGTGACCTCAGGCGGATTCTTTGTCTCCGTGGCCTGCATTTCCGTGTTTGCTAAGCAGTCTTGGAGAGCTGTGGGAAGGACTGGGAGCAGGGTGTAAACTCTCCACTGACAGCCATCGGGGAGTGAAGGACGCTGGACCTGCTGTGAAGGTGGGCGGAAGGGCACCATGCCCTCCTGTGACTCGCAGTCCTAATAAGCTATGGCCTGTCTCCCTGCACTTTACAGGCAGGCCCTGTGTGGAAGGGCAACCACGGCCAGGCCCGGGAAAGAAGTCAGGGGGCACAGAGTGATGGGAAACAGGTACGAGAAGTAAGTCAGTGCGCTGGGGCCTTTGGTCCTGCTCATGTCACCAGAGAAGGGCGGCGTCTCTGTTCAGGCAGAGGACAGTGACCTCAAGTTTGTTTTCTGTTCCATCCCACAATGCCCATTTCCTGGCACCTCTTCCACTGCTGACACCGGCCAGGGCTTAGAGGCAGAAGGGAGAAACAAGACAAGCAGACAGAGTGCTCCGGGAAGACTCTCGTTAAGATGACAGAGAATATATCTGCTGCTGATTTGTGCCTAAGCCAATCAGATTACAAAGACAAACACGCACACTTCGGGGCCCCAAGGGGACATACTCCCAGTTACTGAGACACAAAACCGCCCACAGGCCCTGGTGGCTCAGCCTGTGCTGTAAATATTGTTTGGCGACTTCCAGAGGTTCACTGGAGCTGAGGGAGGCTCCTGACACGGGGAGGGGCAGGACTGGCACAGCATTTTACAGACACTGCTCCAAGCTGGAGTGGTGCTACACGGCTGTACTTCTGGCCGCTCGGGAAGCTAAGGCGGGAAGATCACAAATTCAGTGCCCACCAGGACAATCAGCAAGACATGATCTCAAAACAAAAAAGGGCTGGGGAGGCAGCTCACCACTCCCTGGACTCCATCCCAGTACCACGAGGAAGCCTGAGGGTGGCAGTGAGCGAGGACTCATGGTGCCTTGGGCAGGGCACGGCTAAGCGGCAGGAGTGAGAGGGTGGCCAGGCAGGCATCCCCCCGCCCAGGGCTCAGCTACACACGGTCTGCAAGCATCGGCAGGCACTCAAGCATGAACGGATTTGTAACAAGACTGGGAAAGGCGGATTTACCAGAACTCTCAGCAGAGCAGCACGTAGAGCTGAAGGAAATACGACACTTAGGGAGAGACACAGGCGATGCTACGTAAACGGGCCTGAGATGGCCCTTCTATTAGCCTGAAATGACTCACATGGTCCTCTTCACAGCAAGTAGGAGCATCAGCCCACAGCCCACTGGACCCATGTCCAATTCTCACATCCTATTGCCTTAAATATAATCCAAATGGCCAGTGTGGTGGTGCAAGTCTATAATCTCAGCAGTCGGGAGGCTGAGGCAGGAAGATTACTGTGAATTCAAAACTAGCTTGGGCTACATAAGCAAGTTCAAGGCCAGCCTGCACTACATAGAGACCCGGCCTCAAACACAAAACAAAAACAAAACACACACAGAGAGAAAACATAGTCCAGATGAAGATCTTTTCAGCAATTACAACCTGTTTCAAACATCCCACGTCACTGCAGCTGACACTGCTGAGCTCAGAGAAAAAATCCCAGGAGCCGCATGGGCCAGCCTGCACTGTCCACGGGCTCTGGCGCTGAGACCCATCATCGTGGGGCTCAGGGACCTCACTTGACACACGGGCTCCCTCTGGTGTTCCCTCCCGGAGTTCCTGCCCTCCTCCCTCTGGAGCGGTCACTGCTGTCCTCTTACTGGGAGGGACTTTACTGCCCCTGCCTCCTTATCACGATCCTTGTTACTGCATCTGCTCCCAGGTCGGCCTCAGGCCCCAGACCTTACCATGGAGGAAAGGGGCTGAACCCCCAACCACCGCGGCCTCCTTGAGAGTGGCCAGTAGGTGGGTGTGGCGTCTGAATGGACAGCTGAGGCCGACCTGGGCCTGCATGCTGCGCTCAAGTCTGGTTGGACACCGAGGCCCTGGGGGAGGCGAGGGACAGTCAGACAGCACCCAGGGCGCACCTCCTCCCATGGGAAAGTGAGAAATGGGAGAGAAATGGCCAGACTAGCAGGGCACTCAAGTCTAACACCTGGGTGCACTTCCATCTGACCAAGATGGCAGCGGGACATGTGGTTAAGGAAGCTGCTCACACATACGCACATGCGCACACATGCACGTGTGCACACACCTGAAGCAGAGACCCCTGGGCTGGGGACAGGCTGGATGAAATTAGGGTGGACATGGGAAAGAAAAGCTGAGGTTCAACAGGCAGGCATCCAGAGCTTTTCCCTGTGGTGCTCCTCAGGGAAGCCCTAGCATCTCTGTCCTGGAAGCCCCAACAGAAGCCACTGCAGGGGAGGTGCCACGTGGCACCTTCACGCCTGTCTGTGGGGCCTCAGGTGTGGTCTCCTGTGCCGTGAGCCCCCCAGGGAGTTTCCGTCAGTCCTGTTTCCTCGAGAGTCAGGAAGGGTTCGGGCCCTCTGGATGTGCCTGGAAAAGAGGGGTGGGCCAGCCCCTCTTCCCTCTCGGGGTCCCACTTGCTGCCCCAGAGCAGCTGCACCCACGGAAGACTGTCCTGTGTCCCTGGTTCCTGGCCCACCAGGCGTGGCTGCAGGCTCCTGGGTTAGGGTTAGGGGTGAGGCAGGACCTGCAGGGCTAGGCTGAGCGTACTGACGGCCTCTGTCTCCTCCCATGACCGCCAGGGATGGAATCACAGAGCCCAGCCAGCACCAGACTCAGGCTTGGGTCTTGGGTTTCAGAGGCTCTGTAAGCATGCGTGTACAATAGTCCATTACGACACCTCCCAAAACCCCCCACAGGGAAGCCGTGCTCACAGACGGTGTCCTCAACCCCACACGCAGGCAGAGAGGAGGCCCAGGGGCCCTTTGGTTGCTCCAACCACCCAGGGAGAGCGGGGCTAGTGGCAAAGCTCAGGGGTGACCACGGGGCAGCTTCATGACCATTCCAGAACTATCAGACAATGTGGAAGCATAGGATACAATTCCACCTCCGCTGGGTTGAGGAAATGCACAGTGCTTCTGCTCACAAGGAACCAGGGCGTGAGGGAGGCAAGCAGGAGGCGGGCAGACACGTTGGCAGACAGGAACAAAACCCAGCCCAGTGCAGTTACGGCTAAGTGCACAGCGACTACCAGCAACAGAGAGGACTCAGCTCCGAAAGTGACGCAAAATGTGACAGGAGTGCAAGGTTCGAGCTCCCTCTGGGGTGTGACTGTGCCTGTCACCAGGCCTCTGCTAGTGAGGTGGCTGTACTGGCTAAGCCTTGGTCTCTCCGCAGGTAAAGCGGGACTAAGACACCCCACTTCCAGAGTTACCGTGCAGGGGGAGGGCTCTCCAGGTGCTGGGGACTCCGGGCTTCCTGAGAGCCATAGAGCTCTGCTGGGCAGAGCTGGGGGCGGGTGAGAGGACACACTAAGCGGAACAGAGGCCCTGCAGCAGGTGCGCATCACCCGAGCGTCCTCCCGTTGGCACAGCCCGGCAGGCCACACCAGGTCCCGGGGAATGGGGCAGGTGTGTCCACCCACAGGCCGTGATAATCAGTGCCAGGCACGGGGCAGAGCACAGTGAACCAAGACTGTCACTGGCTTCCGGGGTGCACTGCCACAGTGAAACCCACGTCACCCGAGAAGCAGCTGTGGGGGGGCCTGTGCCCTTCCTCTTAGGGCAGGCTCTGGGGCTCAGCGCCTCTCAGGACCCTTCAGCCCCACCTCCCAGGAGCAGCATGGAAGAAGACTGGTTTCTTTTTTCTTTTTTTTGGTAGTGGGGATCAAACTTATGACCTTCCGCTTGCCAGGCAGGTACTTGTGCTGCTGTGTGAAATCCTCGGCTGGAAATGACTGATTTCTGCGTGTTGGCCACTTGGGAATCCTTTCTAGGAGCTTGTAGTTTAAAAAATTTGTTTTAATTATATAGTTTTATTTTCAGTTATTTAATTATGTAGCTCAGGGTGGCCTTGAACTCACTGCATGGCCCAGGCTGGCCTCAAAGTCACGGAGATCCTCCTGGCTCAGCCCTCTGAGTGCTGGGATTACAGGTGTGCACCACCACACCAAGCTAGGGGTTTATGATGAAGGTGCCAGCAGCTCATCTGCCCAAGCCTGGCCTTTCCTTACTCAGGAAGACAGCGGGCCTGCCCCTCCTTCCTGTACCAGCACTAGTGCACCCGGTGTCCTGCCAGAGATGGCCAGCAGGAGCATTTCCATTCCACTCTCCTCACTCGATAACAAGATGGAGAGAGAAGTCACACCGCTGGTAAAGTAAGATTGCGAACCCCAAGCCCCAGCCCAGGACCATGACATCTGAGCTGGTAGGAAGGACCCTGCTGCCTTGGACCCCCAATAAGTATCACGACCCTCTGTTTGGAATGATAAGGCCAGGGTGGGGACATAACAGGCATGATCAGGAAGGAGCCCACGGGGTCCTGCACATTAAGGATAGTGCATCACAAGAGGAGTCATGCAGAGGAACAGGTAAGGCACAGAGAGTTCCCCGCAGACTCAAAGAGGTTACATAAACAATCTTTTAAAGTGGGTGGGCGCAGGGGGAATGAGGGAAAAGATACCGAAATTTAGTAAATGTGCAGCCAAAGCGAGCGCACAATACATCAGAAACGGAATTTTTAAATAGAAATTCTTTGACAATAGACATGAAGGCTGAAAGGTGAGCTAGCTGACTCAGGGAGAAAAGGGGAAGAAAAATAAACACATCACAGATGTTTTTAAAAAGTGTTATTGCCCAGCACTCAGCAGAGGGAGAAGGATCACTGAGAATTTCAGGCCAGGCTGGACTACATAGTGAGACTGTGTCTCAAAAAATCAAAATAAATAAATAGCTAAGTTGAACCATGAATAAACAGACATAACATAACATGAACAACTAGAAATGTGGTTGACAAATTTTGAGGAAACAACACAAAATTAAATTGAGAAAGTGACAAAATGATAGATGCATAAGCAAAAGGAAATCAAGCACTTGGGAAGCTGAGGCAGGAGGGTCATTCCAAGTTTGAGGTCAGCTTGGACCACATAGTGAGTTGAAGACAAGCCTAAACTACATAAATCCTGTCTGAAAATACACACACACACACACAGGGCATGGTAGCACTACCTGTAATCCCAATACTCAGGAGGCTAAGACAGGAGGATCAAAACAAAATGCCAGCTATGGTGGTACTTGTAGTCCCAATACTCGGGAGACTAAGGCAGGAAGATTACCATGAGTTCAAGGCCAGCCTGGGCCTCACAGTGAGTTCAAGGCTAGTTTGAACTATACAGTGAGACCCTGTCTTAAAAACCAGGGGGGAAAAATTAATTGGTGTGTAACAGTCACTTTTCCATAGCTGGAACAAAATACCTTATACCCACAACCTAAAGGAGGAGAGGGTTAACCTGGCTCACAGTTCCAGAGGGTGCAGGCCATGGTGGGCTGGCTCTGAGGTAGAAACAGCATGGCAGAAGGGCTGAGCAGAGGAAAGACACTCACCCCATGGCAGCCAGAAAACAGAGAGAGAAGGAAGGAGCCGGGGACAAGAATGTCCCTAAAAACCAGACTTTTGCACACAACAAAATTTCAGGAACTAGTAGAGTAGTATCTAGTGTTTTAAGACAAATTAGGTACAAGAATTTTATACCCAGCTTAATTGTCCTTTAAGTATAAAGTTAAACATTCTAGGGGCTGCGGATATAGCTCAATGGCATAAGCACCTGCCTGACAAGTGCAAGGTCCTGAGTTTGATTCCTAGTACAAAAAGAAAAAAAATCTGAAACATAAATTTACTCGATGTTGAAATCCAAGTGATAACTCACAGCAGGTCCATCCATGGGGAAATCTTGAATTAATATATTTTGCAATCTTGGCAATTATGATTATTGAAAGTATTAAAGACCTCAATGACACACATCAATAATATAACTATTGAAAATTGGGAGTGGAAGAATGCAGATGGAAATAGTTCTACCTTTGCGGAAGTTAGTTCATGACGTACGCAGGACTAGGTGGAGAACAAGCAGAGCACGGAGGACGTTTACAGCAGTAAGACAACTCCATACCACACCACAGTGGTGAGCCTGCAGCACTACAGCGTTACCAGAGCCCACGCGATGTGTAAGAAGTGTAAACCCTCACGTAAACTACAGACTCTGGGTGACGGAGATGCGTCACCGCAGTGTGGGCTCCTCAGCGGCAGACACTCATCTCTCCGGTGTGGAAATTAATGGTGGGCGATGCTGATACGAGAGCAGGGTGATATGGGAATCCTCCATACTTTCCATTTAATAAAACATGCAATATACTAAACCAATGAATTGTATGTTTTAAGTGGATATATGGCATGATTATGTAAATTTTATCCCAACAAAGCTATTTTTAAAGTCTTTTTTTTCTTTTTTATCTTAATGTAATCCTTTTGAAGCTATTATCATTTATGATGAAATGTTTTTCTGAAGTTTAGCATCTCACTTCCATTTCATTTCATATTTACTTATTTTATTTTAATTTTATTGAGACATCTTGCTATGTAGCCCAGGCTGGCCGCAAACTCATGACAATCTTCTTGCCTCAGCCTCCTGAGTGTTGGGATTACAGGCATGGGCCACCATGCCTGGCTATCTATCTATCTATCTATCTATATATTTTGGTACCGGGGATCAAACTCATGACCTCATGCTTGCCAGACAGGCGCTTATGCCGCTGAGCTAAATCCCTGGCCCTATGTTTGTCTTTTTGAGACAGGGTCTCACTATGCAGTTCAGGCTGGCCTTGAGCTCACTGTGTAGCCCAGGCTGGCCTGGAACTGACGGCAGTCCTCCTGCCTCAGCCTCCCGAGTGCTGGGCTTACAGGCGTGGACCACCACACCCAGCTCCCATTTCATTTTAGATATATGGAAACAGGTTTATCTCTGGTTAAACTGAAGTAACATTAAATTTTAAATAGCTGAGGTTATAGCTGTGTTAAAAAATTAATAAATTTGATGTTTTGGGTTTTTCTGGTGCTAGGACTGGCCGTAGGTCCTTGCTCACACTAAGAACATGACCACCCTTTCACCCCTGATTTTCATTTTCAAAGAGCATTTTAAAACTTAGAAACACAACCCCTACTCTGCCTGTACATCTCTGTTTGCACAGAGAATCTGAAATACCCACTTGGCGAATGCTAGCAGTGAAGCTGCCTCAGACTGGCGGGGTTCTGAGCAAGTTTTACTCAGGATTTTCCGCCTTACTTGACGTGCTGGAGGGTGGGACAGCAGTCTGAGCAGTCATGTGCAGCGCAGGGCAGCTGACGCAGTGATTACAGCCTGCCCCTCCGAGGTGTGTCCAGCTGTGGGCAACCGTTCAGTCACCCTCATCTCTCATTTCTTCTCGACAAAGTGGAGTAAGAACTGCACCAGCGTTGCTGGGCTGTCTTGGGGGTCACAGGAGACGCTGCACATAAAGTGCTCAGCTCAGTGCCACTAACATGTGGTGGAAACAACTGGGCCCCTGCCGTGCCTAGCAGGGGCCTGAAGGCGGGTCCCCAGGTGCAGAGTCAGTGGCTGTCCTGGCTGGACTGCCACACCCCTGCACACACTAAACCTACTGGCCACAGGGAAAGTGGGGCTGACACAGGTGCAGAGGCATGAAGGAGGAAAAGCCTGTTAAAAATGCTGGCCAGGCTGACAGCTAGACAGGGCTGAGCCGGGCGAGCCAGGCAGGCTTTTTCCCAGGTGACCGGATGTGCGCCTGCTCCCCTGACCCCCTCAGCCAGCAGCTGAACTCTTACTCGGGCAAGGCAGACACATTTCATCTCGTCTCTGCTGGAATCGTGATGGCTGGAGAGAATTATACCCCACTTTCTACAGGGCAGCTTTTGGGGCCTGGCACGGGGAGGGAAAAAAAGACCCAGAGGTCTCAGCGGTCTCACTGCCAGGGAAGCCAGGCCAGGGATGTGGATGACCATCCCTCACCCCCGTGCACAACCACTGGCCCCTCCCAGAGAGGACGGGGCCCTTTCCAGGGCCTGAAACACGTGCCCAGGTCTCAGCCTCAGAGCAGCCTTGGAGAGCCTGGCCATGCATTCAGGAGCCTGGAAGGGTGCCTGTGCCAGGCCACCATGTTAGAGTGGGCACCACCTTGTGTGGCATCTGGGGGCCCATGGGAGAAGGCGAGGCCAGCCCTGGGTGTCCAGCCCAGAGGTCTGGGCATAGGTGGAGGGACAGAGAGCAGGTGTGAAAGGGTGGCACCCCAGGAATCAAGCATGGCCCCTGCAGTTTTCCTGCCCCACCTGGCCGGGCCTCCTGGGTTGGGGCACGTGGAGGTGGGGTGGGGGCTGCCCAGGGCAGGCACAAGGTGGAGACCTGTGGTGGGCCACCTGGATGTGGTTCCAGGGGCCTGGGGAGACTGCAGGGAGGCCCTGACTGGGGAGGGCAGGTGATGGGGGCTACAGAACTTGACCTGTTCTCCGTGGTTAGTTGGGGTTTGACTGCACACAGGGTATTCAGGAGCAACCACAGGGATGGAATCTGCCCAAACGGTTCAGCCACATCCTGGCTATTAAGCCTGGAAGCTACTTGAAATCAGCAGTGAGGGCACTGATCTGGGCATTGTGGGCGGGGGGTTTGGCGAGGGGGTCAGGGAGCCGTGTACTGGAACCTTCTTGCGGGTCCCATGGTCTCTTGGATCCCAGCTCTAGGAAAACCCTCCGCTCTGACTCTGCTCCCCAAATCGAGCACCGCCCAAGTAGGGCCTGAGGAGGGTAACGGTAGTAAAGGCTGCTTCTGCAGTGCCCCCTCCTCCATATCTATGTAGGAATAAAGGGGGGCAAGCGGGCCACCTGTGGGACCCAGGCGGAAACCACGCTCTAGGCCTGGGCTGGAGGCTGAGGAGGAAACAGCTGCTGGGGATGAGTCCAGCCAGCCCCGCGACCCCCAGGCAGAAGCCGGTACATTCCCCACTCAGTCCCCACCCCTCTCCCCAGGGCGGCGCCCCCAGCACTGTCAGACACTTGGCGCCTCGGAGGCTTCTAGACCAAGGACACATGGGGACACGGCTCTACCCTCCTTAGCCTTATAAATGGGGATGCTGAGGCTTGGGGGAAGGAGCCACACGGTGTCCAGGAGGAGAACGCATCAGTGCAGGGCACGGGACCCTGACTCCAGGCCTCTGCTGTGAGCCACTCTGCAGGGCAGAGCATCGGGGAGGTTTGGGGGGCACTCAGCTCCTCCTCATAGCATCCTTGCCCTGGAGCACTGTGTGGTCTTGGGCTGAGCCCCATAGACACCCCCCCCCAAAAGCCTTGGGCACTGCCACAGTCACTGAAGACCATCAGTCTCATGAGGGTACTCCCGGAGTGCCAGGCGGGGTGACTGCCAAGCCACTGCAGAACTTGTCACCTGACCCCAAGGCTGCCAGCCACCTGGGGGCACTGCAGGGGTGCCAAGCTCTGCAGGGCATTTCCTCTGTGACACCTCAACCCAAAGGACAGCGTGGGGAAGCAGCAGGTGCAGATGACAGAACAGATGCAGGAAGGCGGCATCCTGCTCAAGGGCAGTCAGAGGAGCCTGTGCATGTGTCTCCTGCTCCGTGCCAGGGCCGTGTGCACGGGGCAGGGACATTTGCAGTGGGAAAACTGCACCAAACCCGAATCTGGCGCCGGAATCACCCCAGACCACAGCCTCCAGGAGAAAGGGCCAGCTCCTGGGCTTGGAGGAGGTGGGGGCCTTGATGTGCAGGAGGCTGGGGGAACCTCCAGGGCAGGGAGTCACAGGTCCATCGGCAGGGAGATGGCAATGGCCAGGTTGCACCCCAAAGCCGCCCTTGGCTCCACTAACCCCCAGGGAATCCACACTTCGGGAGTGCCTGGGACATTGGAGGTGCTAAGAGACACAGCGTTCTTCCACCAGGGCCTTTTGCTCCTAAATGGGTGAAGCCCTGTGACATCTGTGACAGGCCACCATGCTCAGACCTACTCAATGTCAGTGGCAGTCTCTGCCCTGCCTCGGACACCCCTTCCTCCGGCCAGCCTTCACTCGGGGCTCCCACACATGGACCCAGCTCCTACACTTCCCGCTCTTGGTTTCACAGATCTCCCCAACTCCAGTCTTTATTTCCTCAGATTTTCTCTGCCACATTGACCGATTCCATTGTACTGAGTCCGCCTGCTGCCTTTATAGGAGGTGGGTGCCTGTTCCCACGAAGGCCAACTCTTGTGTACCAGCTCCTGCCCACTTTGTCCCCTGGGAACCTTCTCCATGGAGCTCCCCTCTCTCTGGCATGTAAGTAGCCCCCATACTTGCAAACATGAAACCAAGCTAAGGCCCTCTGGTCCCACTAACCTGATCCCCTTGGTGCCACCCCATGTCCCTGCACCCTGCAGGTCAGTGCTGCCGGCCACCTCTGCTCTCACCTCCTAACCGCTGCCTAACCCACTGCAGCCCCTGCTCCTTGCAAGGTCAAGGTCAACGAGACCTCCCTGTGGCTGAAGGCACGGTCAACCCACACGGAATCCCGCCTTTCGGGAACTGCTGCATTTAACAGAAATGGCCTGGGCAGACTGCGCACAGCTGCAGGGACCCCGAGGCTTGCAGGCAGGTTGCCGTCAAAGTGAGGGCTTCTGCCTGGACATCATCTCTTCTTTTCTCAGCCAGCATTTACTTGGAGCCCAGGGGATGCAAGATGGCAGCCCTGAGACTCTCAGCTACCACATACGGGGATCTGGTACCAGATGCGGGTTACGATTATTTTTATTCCAAAAACCCCAGCTGGATGACGCAGCCTCCAAGTAGCCCTGTGGGGCTGAACTCAAGTCTAGAGAGGCAGGGAGCACACGGTGGAGTTTGAGGAGCTCACATTCTACGCCTGCCCCAGTTAAATTCCCTTCCATGGGACTAAGGCACACAGCCCCACAGTCAGCAGGGTGCAGCCCGTCACTGCCCCTGAGCTCTGCAAAACTGCCCAGGGCTGCTGGCTGACAATGGGCCGAGCGCTCCTTTAAGATGGATTCCAGATCAACCAAAGCCAGAGGGCTTCAGCTCCGCACACCCAGTTCTTTGTGTGCACTCTGGGGAGAAAATGCACAGGGGGTCTGGTCCTGACTGGGGAGCAAGGGGGTGGTGGTGGTGCCAGGGTGCAGACTGTGCCCCTTGAAGGTGGCACCTGGGTCTCATATCTCTTGAAGACAGCTCCCCCCTTCTCCATGGTCCCTGGGCCTACGAATCCCTCTGATTATTTTACACACTCAGGCTGCATAAATGAATGAATCCTCGACATTACTGTGGTTCATTTATTTTATGGTTCCATAATCCCACGTGGTGTAATGCACCCTTTTACAGCGGGGTTGGCACACACAAAGCTGCGTGGCCATCACTGCTAATCCCAGAACACCTTGCTCACTCAAAAAGGGTCCCACGCTCACACGCGCAGTCACTCCCCACTGCCACATCCCCTCTGCCCCTGCCCACGGCAGCCACTAATCCACTTTCAGTCTCCACAGCTTGTCCATCCCAGGCACTCCTGTAAATGAGGCGCACGGCTTGTGGCCTGTTCTTTCACTCAGCATCGAGTTTCCCAGGTTCATGCTGTCACCTGCGTCAGTCGGTGCTGTGTTCCTTGTTATGCCCGAATCACATTACAGCACGTGGCAGTTACCTGCATCCTGGTAACTGAGGAGACGGCGGGTTTATGTCACACCGTAAGTGGAGGAGTCGGGCTTATCTTCCTTCAGCCAGCACAGAAACACCTGAAAACTGAGCCCTCTTAATTTGCCTCTATTGGTATAACATACACCTCTTAGCATGGATAATAGCATTTTAGGGTTCATGAATGCTTTTAGCTTGTTCATTCTCGCTTTTTCTGAACCATTCTCCAAGGAGGAAAAGGCCAGGGTGTCTAGTGCTTGGGAGGAAGCAAGGCTGTGGGCATTTAGGCAATGTGTGCTTGATGCCAGCAGGGATTATCGATGGATTGACGGGGGCTGCAGCCCCACCTGCGCACAACTCGAGGGCATGAAGCAGCTTCGCTACTTTTTCTCTTACAAAGATGCATACTTTGAGGCAATATTTTTTTCTTTCTGCTTATTTTGTAGTGAGTGCAAACCTTCTATCTAAGGGAGAACCTCACTTAAACACCAACAAGGAGGGGTGACTCTGTTTTACTGTAGTGCTTCTGACTGTTAGAAATAAAGGTTGGTTAAAAAAAAAAAAGGAGAAGAAAGGTTGGTGTCTCTTTCCAAATGCAGGCTCCTTAGCTGCAGCTGAGATTTGCTGTATTAAGGGATAGGCCTGGGAATGTGTGTGCAAAGCTCACAGCCTGGAAGACCAGGTCTTTTCCTCTCTGCTCTGAGCAACCCTTCAACCTCACCTCCCCACAGGCAGGCTGTGCCTCAGCCACTCTGAGCTTTGCGCCCCAGCACACATCACTAGACACCCCTGGGGGCCAGGTCCTGCGATGGGCACTGAGGTGCAGGGGACCGTGGCGGAGTCCTCAGGGAGCCTGCAGGCTGCTGGGAAGACAGGCATCATGCAGGTCATCAAAATCTGATAGGAAATATTATTGAGCCTTAAAAAGGAAGGGAGAAAGTAGGGCTGGGGAAGAATCCCAGTTGGTAGAGCACTTAGTATGCACATACAAGGAAGTCCTGACACATGTTACAATAGGAATGAACCTTGAAACCATGTCAAGTGGGAAAAAACAGTCACAAAAGGGTACATAGTGTCCAATGCCATCTGCAGGGGGAGCTGGAACAGTCAAAGTCATGCACACAGGAAGAGAAGGGTGGGTGCTGGGGACTGGGGGAAGAGGGGAGTCAGTGTTTAACGGGACAGAGCTTCAGTTTGGGAAGATGAGAGACTCTGGACACGACGGTTACACGACAATGGGAATTCTCAGTCTGCAGCATTTCACTGAACCTGTGAAAAGGGCCCACACTGCCAGGCACGGCGGAGCACACCTGAAATCCCAGCTATCCACGAGGCGGACGCAGGAAGATCACAGTTCAAGGCCAGCCTAAGCAACTTAGTGAGACTTTGTCTCAAAATAAAAAATGGCTGGGGTACAGCTTAATGTCAGAAGGCTTGCTTACAGGTAGCAGGCCCAGGTCACCGCCTCAGTACCACAGTCAGCAAGCGGGTTATGTGCATTTGGCCACAATACTAAAACAAGAGCTCTTGACGAGGCCACAGTGGGGAAGCTGGGAGCTGCCAGAGGTTCCAAAGCCGGGGGACCCACAGTGGCAGAGCCCTCTGCCTGCACCACCCAGCTCAGGAGATGCCACCTGCATCCCAGCCCTGGGAGGAGAAGGCGCTGCTCAGCTGGCAGTGCCTGGCCTGCACCGGTGAACCAGGCAACCTGGCTGGCTCTGAAAACTTTCCTTTCCTAAGCATGACTTCTAGGTTTGCCCACAGTTTTACCCTGTTTTTTTTCTTTCCTCTCTCCCTGGAGCGACAGAGATGGCATTAATCAGCAGCTGAAAGGTTTTATGGGGCAATGAAAGGAGACTAACAGCTGCATGAAGAAGGGCCAAGTTAGCTAGGTACGCTGTGCTCCTGGCAGTCCTGGAAGTAAAGGCCACAGCGCTGGCAGTGAAATGGGGCGGGGCCTGGGTGAAGCTGTTCGGAGGTGAAAGTGCCCATCTTGCCTGCCCCCCGGGAATGACAGCTGGGCCTTGTACTGTCCACTGGAGATCAGACAAGACCCAGATCCATCTCTGCTCCCTTCAAACCTGAGCACCTGGACCCTACGATTGGTGACATGAGGCACCCAGGACCTTTGCTCACCCAGGAGTGCGGCAGGGCAGGCCAGAACTGCAGGCCAGGAAATGTGGGTCCTGGGGCCATGCTGCCCGATCCACTCCTTGGCCTCAGCTCTGGACAGCTCCTATGGGCTTTCCCCTTTCCACTTGCCCCAGCTGCTCTCCGCACCATGAGGTCATTGTGGCTGGGTCTGATCAACTGTGACTCCGCGTGCATGTCCGAGCGGGCCTGGCTGCCTGCTGTTGCTGGATCTTACCGGGGCCAAACCTGTCTCTCCCAAGCCCGCCTCCTGTGAGAGCGGCTGACGCGGCCCCAGACACCCGCATCCCTGCTGCTTTGTGCGCCAGGGATGGCAGCATCCAGCCGTCGCCTGTGTCTGGTGTTTGTGCCCTGTGCACACCCTGGGGATGGCAAGTCTGGCTCCCTGCAGAGTGAGTCATAGGCGCTGTCAGCAAACCGCCATGGCAGGCGAGGAGCAGCACTGTTCTTCAGCCCCTCATGGCTGCTCTGGGGAGCAGCGAACAGAGCAGCTGGGAGGCAGAACTTTGGCTGCTCAGTGGCATCGCCTGCCTCCATGGGGTGCATGTGGCCATGAGCCAAGCAGCCCTTCCTGCGTCCCCACTAAGTGCTGCCTCACACCTGCTGGGAGTGGAAGGCCAAGGGCACCCACTCTGCCATCCTTGCCACCTGTCCTTGGGCCTAGGAGCCACAGACGAGCCAGGCGAGTCCCCACCCTCCTGCCGCCTGCACTGGGTGGAAAGGAGGTCTGCAAGGAAACAGACGGGTCCACGGGGTGACCCTGGAGGGGCAGGGCTGGCAGCAGGGAGAGCATGACTTCTGCAGTGAGGCCTGCATGACGAGGAGCAGCAGCTGCCCTGACTGCAGAGATGTTTCCGATCCTCCCAAGGCCACTGCTCGCTGACCCTGCACCGTAGCTCGAGGGTCCCTTCGTTCTCGGGAACTGCTCATCAGGAGCCCTGAGGAAGGAGGCACTGACCGAGCAGGGAGGAGACGAAGCAAAGGGTCCGGCATCTATTTCTGGAGTCACCCTGGGGCTGGGCTGGAATCTAGCTCCAAGCCCAGGATCTGAGAGGCGCCCGCATCTCCGGAGAGCTACTGTTCACTTCCGTGGACGCTGGCTTCTGGAACGCTAGTTAGACGCGTGCTAGGATGTCTCCTCCTCCACGTGTCTCATGCCCTCTATGGCTCCCTTCTCTTTCCAGTGTTGTATTCTGTGTAATTTCTTCACATTTGGCTTTCACTTGCTCTCTTTTCTTCAGCTGTGACTCCTCTCTAGGGACAAAGTTCTGTTTGGTTCTTTTTCATATCTGCTTCTTTTTTTTTTTTTTTGTACTGGGGATTGAACTCATAACCTCATGCTTGCCAGACAGGCACTTGTGCCACTGAGCTAAACCCCCAGTCCCTTTTTTTTTTGTACCAGGGATCAGACTCATGACCACGTGCTCGCAAGGCAGGTGCTTGTGCTGCTGAGCTAAATCCCTGGCCTTATTTTTTTTTTTTTTGTCTTTTTGAGACAGGGTCTCACTCTGCAGTTCAGGCTGGCCTTGAGCTCGCTGTGTAGCCCAGGCTGGTCTCAAACTCGCAATGATCCTCCTGAATTCTGGGATTACAGGTGTGCACCACCATGCCCAGCTGCTGCTTCATCCTTAAGAGCATTTATCCCCTGCACTTACTTTCGACCTTGCCTGGTGTTTACACCACTGTGCCAAGAGGCTTGTTCTGCTGCGTGAGCTCTAAAACTGCGGGATCCGGGATCCGACGGGACTCTAAATTCTAGGCTGGAGGGGGTGCCGAGCCACCGGGGCTACAAGCTCCTCTCTGGGCGCGCTCTTGCCTCCTGGGACAACTGTCCCGAGGTACCAGGCACTGGACCGCTCTAACAAGGCAGATGTGTCCCCCACAGCCCAGGTTCGAGACCAATACCCAGGCGCCAAGAAGGTCAGTGTCTTCTGGAAGCTGCAGGAGAACCTGCGCCAGCCTCTCATCCGCTTGTCGAGCCCTGGCTGAGGGCTCTGTCTGTGTGTGGTCTGTCCACATGTCTTCATGCGGCTGTCCTGTGGGAACAGCCATCACTGTGTGAGGTCTCCAGTGGCTTAGGGACTCAATCCACTGCCACCTCTCCTGGGAAGCACACCAGGGACAGTGGATAGGGAAGGGCAGCAAGACAGAGGCTCCTGGTGCCCCTTGGCCACGGGCAAGGGTCACCACTGTCTAGTCCTGGCTGTGAGCAATCTTAGTTTTGAACAGTTCGATCACTAAAATACAGTCAATATGATACACTGGATGAAAGTATTTTTTTAATACTGAATCCAGAAATGGGCTAATTGTATATGGTTTGGTGCGTTACTCTTTGTTCTTTCTTTTTTTTTTTTGGAGACAAGTCTCACTATGTAGTTCAGGCTGGTCTTGAACTCACAGTGATCTTCCTGTCTCATCCTCCCGAGAGCTGGGATTGCAGGTGTGTATCACCATGCCCTGTTCCATGGCTACTATTCTTGTAATATTTGGCTAAATTACATTTGTTAATATTTGCTGGGAATGGTGATACACACCTATACTGTAATCCTAGCACCTGGGAGGCTGAGGCAGAAGGATTACCATGAATTCAAGGCCAGCCTGAATGACATATAAGACCCTATCTCAAAAAAACAAAACAATAAAAAAGTTAGTATTTTAGTTTTTTTGTTTCATTTTGTTTTGAAGTGCGACTGCTCTATAGGATCATTGGGTCACTGAATTACCCTTTTCTGGGTTTGGTACCAATGTTCCCTATAAAATGAGTTGTAACATTTTTTGGAAGTTTTGAAATAGTTAATCTAACATGAGAATTATTGACTTCTTTAAGGTCTGAGAAAATTTACTGTTTCTTAGGGGCAGATTTTTCTTCCACATAAGCAAACTTTGGTAATTTTTAATTCATTTAGAAAATCATGTTTTATTTACATTTTTAATTGACAAAAGTTGCATAGACTGTTCTGC
This sequence comes from Dolichotis patagonum, assembly GCA_004027295.1. Lineage (NCBI taxonomy): Eukaryota > Metazoa > Chordata > Mammalia > Rodentia > Caviidae > Dolichotis > Dolichotis patagonum. Next base: position 24,552 of record PVJX010002780.1, read on the forward strand.
AATTTTATTCCTTTTTTAGTGTCTTCTGCCTTGCTTTTTAAAATTAGACTTAAAAATTTTTTATCTTTTCAAAGCATCAGTTTTTGGAATTACAGAAGAATGGAACTCAGTTCTCTGATTTCATTTTTAATTATTTCTACTTTCCTTGGATGTGTTTATTTTTCCAGCTTCTTGAACTTGAAGCTAAATCCAATAATTTTTAGTCTCACCTATCTCTCAAAAAATTGAACTTCAGGCGATGACTTTTCCTTTGAGTACTGACCTGGCTTTACCTCTTAGGTTTTCATTCCATTGCCTACTTACTGTCATTCATTTGAAACTGCAGTTTACAGTTTCACCCCGTAAAATTCATGGGATTCACGATGTCTGTCCACTGAAGTCATAGATGTGGGTTTTAAACACCATTTTCTGCTGTGGGGCAGGACAAGCAGCTGGGGGCATGGCCTCCACCTGCTACCATGATCTCTCTCTGCTTAAACTTCCCATGTGGGTCAGGCCTTCAGTGGTGGTCAAGGCTGGGAAGCGGTCAGCAACCGTATCCTCCTCCTTGGAGCCAGTCCAGAAGCAGCTCTGGGTTCCTGCCACCACGGATGCTGGCTGTGCTCTGGTTAGGTTCCTGAGCCCTCTCCAATGGGATTCTGTTTCTCACAGCCAGAAAAGTCCTAACCACAGGATGCTGCATTTTTTTTTTTTTTTTTTTTTTTTGGTACTGGGGATCGAACTCACGACCTCGAGCTTGCAAGGCAGGCACTTATGTCACTGAGCTAAATCCCCAGCCCTGCATCTTCTTTTGACCTTCTGTGTAATCCACTTGCAGAGCAAATCCTTTTCTTCTAAAGGGCAGGAAGATACTTTCAGCTGAACTCAAGGTCAAAAAATAACCGAACACTCCCAGTGAGTCAAGGTTCCCTTACCAGAATAATTCTCAAATCCTGTCTCCCTCAGAGTCCAGCAGGATGTGGCATGAACCTGGTCCCAGGAAGACCTTGCAGCTGGGTAGGGCTGGGGGCAGGCTGATGTCCTATTCTGGACACCTGCCACAATCCATGAAACGTGAGCACTTTCTGTGAATCGGGGAGTTGCTGTGAGCCCAAGTGCATGGCCCGGAGCCATTTTAAAAGTGTGTCCCATCCTGGAGGTCACCAACACCACTGGCCCCGTCTGCCCACCACGCACGCAACACCATGCAGGCTGGGCACTCAGCAGATACCATACTTGGAACTAAAATAAACCGTGGCTCGGTGACATCTTGCTGTGGCTTTGTAGAACAGCAGGCTCCTGTGCACACCCCATTCCACTCCGCACGCCGGTTTGTAAATTAACCACCATCAGTAGACTTGGCTCTGACTCACAGGTTCCCGGACCACTTTGAGGGTAGCTCGGGATATGGGATCCTCTGCTCCACTTCCAAACCAAGCCTTTCAACAGATGCCAGCGAGTCTCCTTCCTGGCGGGCGCTCTCCAGCCGCCCTCCTCTTGTTTCCCCCAGCAGAAACACACAGGGCGGGGACGGATAGTTCTCTGTGAGCCCATCAACGTGTGTCCCTGACATACAGATATGACAGTTTGAGGATGCGTACTCATGCACGCACTTGGAAGATGAGAGTGAGAGCAAGATGAAAAGCAACAGAGGCAGGGAGAAAGCGGCACCTTTCACTGTGTCACGTGCCACCAGCCGCAGCCGTGGTCTGCCCTCTTCCTGGGGTTTTTCCTGCAGTGTTAACCGCACTCTGGCTCCTCGAGCACTACTTGGCCTGGCTCACCCTGTTCTCCTCAGTCAGTCCTGGAGTTCTGAGCACCAAGTCCCAGACGCTGCCCCGGAGGTCGTGGTGGTGGCAGCGAGTCACACTGTGAGTCAGGAGAATGGCACTGGGCCAGGCTGGGGCACACACACACAGGTTTGCCAGCCTCGGTTTCCCAGCCTGGGAAGCAGTGCTAACACCTGGACTTTGCCCAGCTTTCAGGCAGTACTAGCAGAGGACTGCACAGCTCCTTTCTACTTAGGGCTGCCCCAGAGGAACCTGAGTCAGACTCTCACCGTGGAGGCTTTGCCTGAGTAGAGAGGTGTGCTGACTCGCCCCGGCAGCCCCCTTCACAGGCCTGGCTCAGGTCCTCTCGGCCAGCAGCTCCTAGCAACCCCGAGAGGTCTGGGAGCCAGTGCTGTGCCTCCCATCAGACCTGAAACATGAAACAGCTGAACTGTTCACGGCCATCCTCTTCCAGCAAGCAGCCCGGGAGGGGACAGGCGGCTGCGTCCCCGAGGTGGAGTGGGGGACAGGGACACCCTGACTGCCTCGGCCCAAGAGACAGGGAGCTTCTGTGGCAGCCAGACCACACACCCCAGGGTCATCCCTGCACCCGACAGGGGCTCCCTCGATACCTTCATTCCCCAACCTCTGCTCTTCTGAGTACAGCGTTTATGACCCGCCATCCGCATCCCTTCTTTCTGAGCATTTTGCAGAAGGGTAAGCCAAGACTAGGGGAGATCAGACAATTCAGCTGAAGTCGTACAGCTAGCTGCCTGGGATTACACCAGGACAAGGACCAGGTCCCCCAGTGCAGTGCATCCCCTAGGGCTGGGAGTCACTCTCTAGCTGTACCATATACTGTCCCGTTGGTAGAGGCCTTGGCTCTGGTGGTCACCAGTTCTCCCTCAGAGGCAGAAACAGTCTCCTAGTTGGTCCACACACTCCCAGGTAAGTCCCTGAAATCCCCCTTCCAGGAGCTGCAGAGGGCAGCTTCCCATGCAGATCTGACTGCGGACAACAGTCACAGTCCCTGAAGGCTTTCCCGTGGCACCCCACAACTTCTCTGGATCCCCAATTCTCCACCTTCCTGCTGCTCCCATTCCCTGCTGCTCCTTGTTCCCTCCCTGCTGCTGCTCCTGCAGCACTGTGCACTGCGCTCTGATCCCCCCGAGCAGGGCAGTTAGAGAACGTAAGGGCTCAAGTTGACCTTGCCTACCCTTCTGGAAAAGGCTCTTCCCCACCAGGTCCACCCAGGAGACTCCCAAGTGTCTGTAGGACTCAGCTCTAGGACTCAGCTCATGTGGCACGTGTGGCTCCTGTTCTCACCACGCCCCATCACTGCTGTGTCCCTGACCATGAAGCTCAGGCAGGTGCCAAGCTCATGCTAGGTGCCCCGTAGACCTCTGTGAATGCAGGGGTGAGACCAGGCTTCGGGGTGAGCACAGAACGAGGCAGGAAGATTGACTGAGGCCACACAGGGCACAGAGCCCACCTGCTTACAGATGGTTAGACAGAAGGGATTCCCAGCCTTGGGCCATTCGGGGGCCGCCTCTGCACCCACCCACACTGCATCCCTCCTCTCCCATAGGGAGGGAGGGGAAGCCCCACCTTGGAGTTGGCCCAAGGCCCTCCATGATGGGCCACAGCTGACTTTTCTAAACGCAAGGCAACTCCAAGAAACCTTCTGATCCCGAAGGGGTAGAGCAGCAGAGCCAGGGTACTGGGGCTGGTGACAAGGCACAGTCCTGCAGGACTCCCCTGAGCCAGTGCTGACAGGTCTGATGGCACCCACCCCAAGCCCAGCAAGCAAGAGAAATGTGCTCCAGAGAGCTTGACAGTGAGGGCAGCTGTAGCCAAACCAGGCCTCTCTGCTGGCCAGCATCACAGCCTCTCCTTGCACAATGGCACTGCACAGCAGGTACTGCCAGACCAGGGGGCAGCCCAAGCAAGAGGCCTCTCAGGGAAGCCACAGGGTGAGTCTCAAAGGAGGCAGGCAGGAAAAGCCTGAACCCAGATGCAGAAGCCTGGGGACACCTAGACCCACCAACCTTCCCACAGCCAAGGGAGCACCTGTGGGTGCAGGGAGCTGTGATGACCAGCAGGGCCACGCACAGCCAGCGACAGTCTGGACAGCCACACCCCTTCCCTGGGTTGCTACGGCTTCAGAGAGCACTGGGGAGAAGACCAGTGCCGGCGCAGCCAGGCGGACTAGCGTGCCGGCTGCTAGAACAGCTAGCGAGGGGGTGGGGGTGAGGCGGCAAGGTGCTCCTACGAGAGGGACTCTGAGAAGCAGGCGGTGAGCGGCAGGTCCCCATGGAGGCCCTGCAGCAGCCAGGGCCAGCTCTTCCTGGGTGGAGGCTGCCTGGCCAGCACCTGCCCGCTCCTCTCCCTCCACCCACACCTGGGTCCCCCAAAATGCTCCCTCCCAATTCCAACAAGCTATGGCTGCAAACTCGGGAAGATGCATTGCCCTTCCCCAGGGGTGGCACAATGGAAGGCAGCATTTGAGCCAGCATGGTAGCCAGTGCCTTAACGCAGCACTCGGGAGGCTGGGGAAGGAGGACTGTCCTTCAGCCTGCAGCCTGAACGATGTAGTCAGAATCTGGGGGTGCGGGGAGCAAGTGCTTTCTGTCTTTAGATAGGATACTGAACTCACAGCGCAGTTCACGCGCTGGTGAAGGGGGAGGGGCGGCAATCCAGTGAGGGGGCACCTCACGGCAGCCTGGTGACGCAGATGTGTTCAGTCGCTCAGGGATATTAAAGGTATCTAGGGGCCGGGGATGCAGCTCAGTGGCACAATGAGTGCCTGGCAAGCAGAAGGTCCTGAGTTTGATTCCCAGTACCCCCCAGCCTCCCAAGTGCTGCATTAAGGGGGCTCTAGTGGATGCTGGGTGGGGCTGGGTGGGCTGGGCTAGGTCCCCAAGTGCCCTGTGGGTCCTGGTACCCCTTCAGCTCCAAGAATCCTGACAGTGGGTGTGATGGGCAGAGACAGTTTACATCCAAGAAAGCAGCCCAGAGCACTTATATGAGATGTATGAGATTTCAGTTTCCTGCACTTGGGCAGGTGATCCTGCGGTTCTCAGCAGCACACACTGATCGAATACATCGACATTTCTGCAGAGAAATACGTGAGCATGGAATACATAAAGGCTATAAATAGCCTCGCTTGCACTATAAATAGCCTCACCTCTGTTCAAATGGGATTTTGCTGCCAAATGAGCTGTGACACAGCGTTTGGTTTCCAGGGCTTGCTGGGTTCTGGAGCTGGGGCGGGCGTGTTCCCACCACGCATCAAGAACCAAAGGCACGGCAGCCCCGCCTCACCCCACGGCTGGTGCGGGTCAGGTCTGGGTTATGTGTGCCTCACCCAGAACCTCACCGCGCCCTCCGGCCTGGGGAGCTCCATCCATTAGTCACATAGGAAACCAAGCATGGACATGGACACGCGCACTTGGCAGCACCTACAGACGTAAGCACCAATGCTGGACCCCAGCCCTGGGGGTGGAACCTGGGCAGCCCCAGTCCCGTCCCTCACCTAAACCCAGCCCCAGGACAGGAGCCAGCGTGAGGAGCAGGGCCCAGGCCTGGCACTGCACATGGGGCAGAAACGGGTGCCAGACAGGCTGATCGTCACACTGCCACATGCAAGCTGGCTTGATCTCCCAGGGTAGCTACACCCAGGGTAGTCTGGTACTGCAGGCCTGGCAGAGTTCTGAGGGGGCCTCGGGGCTCCCGGGGCTGGTACTCAGTGCCTGCTTGGGAAATACTTGCCGATGATTCCCTGAAGTTGCCCAGAAGTGTGATACACAGACAGGGAGCCTCTTCGGCCCCAGACACGCCCGTGTCCTGGCCTCTCTTTCAAGGTAGGGCCATCTGTGGGCCTCTGTGCTACGGGCGCTCCCCTTGGAACGCACACTGGACATGTGAAACACTCCTGAGACAGAGCTCTGGGGCCAGGCGGAGACAGCCTAGATGAGGAGTCTCCCTGCAGGAGGGCGCAGAACGTGGGCCTCTGCATCAGGATCGGCTCCGTCCCTCGCTTACTCTCGGTCACCGAGACTGCGAGCCCTCGTGTTTATAAGAGGAGGTCCAGCACCATGGCCTCTCAGGCGGGCAGACATGAGTAGAGCACTCAGCGCTGTCATGATGATGGCGGTGTCGAGGACAACAATAGAGACAGCCCTGCTCCCGAGGGCTTCCCTTCAACCCTGTCCTGGAGTTCCACCCAGTTGTGATTAGAAGAGACAACTCAGCCACATCATTAGTATTTTGTCCCTGCTTGTTGTCACCAACCTCCCAGTGCCTGTGGGGACCTCCTGCTAACACTTCGAGGCAGGTAAAAAAAACAAAGCCACGTAGTGACCTGGTCAAAGGCACCCAGCAAGTCAAGAACTGGGAGGGGATGAGACTCTCCGGTCCTGGGCCCGGGTGACACCAAATTCATCACCAAGCAGCACCTTGAAGCCAGCAGTCCCCTGTAGCTTCTGGGCACCCCTGGGCACTGGTGGGTGGGCTGGGGGACGTGCAGGACAGGGGAGAAGTGTGGGGAGAGCAAGGCGGGGGGTGGTCGGGTACGGGGAACTGAGTCATCTTTCAACTGGTCCCAGCCCATCGCACAGTCTGGCTCCTCTATCTTTGTCGGGGAGCTGGGGGCTATTTTGGGAAGCTCTGCACACAGCCTGCCACTTCCCTGCCAGGCTGACTGGGTCAAAAACAAAACCAGCCCAGCAACAGTCTGCTGTCAACAGGGTGGGAGGTGAGGAGGCACGAAGAGCCCCCAAAGGAGCAGCAGGAACGAGGGATGGTAGGGGGAGGCCAGGGCGTGGGGAGAGGGCAGACGAGCACAGTCACCCCTGTTCAATAAAGTATTGCCCCAAAACAAGAAAAGCCACCACCACAACAACAACTTACGGCAGTGTGCAGAAACAAACAAATGAAACCAAGGCGGAGACTGAGCCCAGGGGCTGGGGTCACACAGACCTAAGTTTAGGCACAGGCGGTCTCTGAGCCAGTCACGCTATTACTCAGGCCTCGGATTCGGATTTTCCCTTTGTAGGAACAGCAGCCTCCTTGCAGGATTGGGGAGGGAGAACATTACTGGGAGGTCCTGGGGGGGAGTGACAGCCAGCTTGGCCCACTACACCCTGGTTCCCCTCAGCGCCACCTCTGCCAATCCCTATCTCTGTCCTGCAGGTACAGCTGCCAGGCAGTAGAAGACCCCAAAGGCCACACAGGGCACCTATCTATCTTGTGTGACCACAGTGCTGAGGCCGGAGCAGCTGCGGATCAACGTGAGAAGTCATGCCCAAGGGGCCACCAGATCACCTACGGGGCACCAAGCAGTGCCCATGGCACCCAGGGCCCCAAGGCCTCTGGCTACTGTTAAGGCAAAGCAGCAGGACTCAGCTGGGACCTAGTGATGCCTCTCAGGGACAGGGACAGAACGGTCTTGTCCTGAGGACAGAACACAATGTCCCACCCAGGGCAGGCATCCAGGAAACACCTGTGGAAGAAAGAATGGGGGAGCGGGAGAGTGGGGTGGGGGATCTGCGGGCTGCAGCCCTGTGTAAGAGGCTGGCACACCTGTCTCAGAGCACAGTACCCTCCTGACAGAAAGGAAAGGCCTCGAGGAGGGCAGGGCCAAGCCTGAGGCCACCTGAAGTGAGGCTGCAGAGAGGACTGGGGTTCTCCACATGTGGCAGAAATGGAACCCGGGAGGCAAAGGAAGCCAGCTCAGGGGGAAGGGGTGGTGGGTTGGGCGCTGGAAAGCTCAGCCGTACACGGGGTCCTGGAGCTGATTTGGAAGGGGGTGCTGACAGCTTTCCTATTAGGGGTCTAAGGCCTGCTGGCCTCCCTGGCCCCACCGTCTACAGGTTCTCCACCTGGGGATGGACAGATGAACAGCCAAAGGCTGCCACCAACACAAGTGCCCACAGATGGAGGAAATGACGGGCCAAGGGGGTCTATCCACACCATGTAACATGATTCTGTGTGCAGAGGATGGGCATGGGGGCAGGGGCTGCACCGCGGAGGAGCCTCGGGAACCTTACACCAAGCAAAACAGCAGACGTGCACTCAGCAAGGGCAAATACAGTACCATTTCACCTAGGTGAGACACTGGAGAGGTCAAATTCACAGACACAGAGTAGGCGGGTGCCTGGGGCCAGATGGGCCAATGGGAGCTAGTGTGTCACGGGGCAGGTCTTCAGCTTGGAAAGGGGGAAGAGTTCTGGAGATAGACAGTGGTGAGGGTGGCACAGAGTGAGACCCTGTATTTGTTAAGGACACCGAACTGCACACACGAAATGGTTACAGAGGAGCTGGGCATGGAAGTGCATGACTATAATCCCAGCTACTCAGGAGGCTGAGGCAGGAGGATTGCGAGTTCAAGGCCAACCTGCGCAACATACCAAGACCTCCTTTCAAAAGAAAAGATTAAGATGGTAAATTTTATGTTATGTACATTTACCACAATTGAAAAAAATCTGAAAAGAAAGGAAGTCCTAGGGTCAGATAGAGTCTTCTTTTGGAACTTGGCAAGGGTGGTCACTACCACCCACAAGCCAGGCAACGTCCTCGATGCCACTTTAAATGATTAATTGTATATATATATGAGTCTCATCTGAGTACAAAAAATGTAAAAGTCCCTGGTGGCAGCTGCAGCTGGCAGACACTAGGAAGCCTGGGAACCAGTGGGATGTCATCACTAAGGGGTCCGTTAGCTCTGCCAGAGCAGGGGAAAGGACATCAGCGGGTAACATGGGGACACCTGGGACTGGCAATGGGGCTGCCTGGGCCACAGGTACTTCCTGTGTTGGGAGCCAGTCTCTATCACCCTGGCCAGGAGAGACTTCCAGAAGTCAGACACAGGAAGGGCTGCACAAAGCAGTGGGGTCATGATGTGTCGGGTCCAGTGCCGCAAGTAAGGATGGCAGCTCCCAGGGCACCCTGGTGCCATGTCTGCCAGGGCCAGCAGTTCAGCGAGCCAGGGCTGAGCTGGAGGGCAGTGTGAGGCGGCTCCCAAGGTAAGGCTGGAAAGAGCTCAGGGCTGAGGACAGTGTGAGGCGAAGGCCTCACAAGGGTAGACAAGAGGCAGCTGTGCAACAGGCCGGTGGGACAGCTCAGCAGGGTCAGGGCCTGCTGCTGCTGCTCCCCTGCAGGCGGGCCACTGTGTGCACTCTGTCCACCCCACAGGCCCTCAGTTGGCCGGGAGGCCGTGGGGAGGGGCTTGGAGTCTGAGGCTGCCACCCAAGGCCGCCCTTGACTAGCCGTGAGTGTCCCTGACCTCATCTCGCAGCTAGCTGTCATGGGCCCCCCCCCCCCCCGAAGGTCCCTGACTCAGGTGGGGCCATGACCTGCTAAAAAGGAGCAGAGGCTCAGAGCTCTGAAAAAGCCCACCCCATGCACAGCTGGGCCACCAGCCTGCATGATGCTCCCCACCTGTGAGGCAACACTGGAAAGTTCTGCTGAGCAGAGCTTGCCTCCCGGGGCTCAGTGGGCTCGTTAGAGTGAGCCTCTCTTCTCAGGGACACCTTGAGTAGGTGTCCGGACAACACATCCTTTCCAGGAAGGCTGCCCTGCCCACTGAGATTTTTTTAAAAAATCTCTGTGGTACTGAGGAGTCACACTGAGCTATATCCACAGGGTTTTGTTTGTTTGTTTGTTTGTTTTGGTCTTTTTGAAACAGAATCTCACTATGCAGTTCAGGCTGGCCTTGAGCTCACTGTGTAGCCCAGGCTGGTCTTGAACTTGCAACAATCCTCCTGCCTCAGCCTCCCAGAGTGCTGGGATCATAGGCATGCACCGCCACGCCTGCTGAGGCTGTTCACTGAGTCTGCTCTGTATCACTCTATCCACAGAGGCAAAGCTGTTCTAGCTGAAGTTCGGCCCTGAGGCTGCTAAAACCTCTTGATCTTGCTCTTGAGGTGGGCTGCCAGGTTGCTGCTCACTGGCTAGCTTGGCTGGCTCGCGTTTTGTCTGGCGACATTGTGCCTTCTAGGTGCTGAATAATGCTCCCCTTCCACCAATTCACACCTACCTGAAACCTCAAAACATGACCCGATTTAGGGTGGGACCCTAGAACATGTAATTCAGGATCTCAGAATTCCACATACTGGATGGACAGGGGGCCTGGCATCCAGTGACTGGTGTCTTTAGAGGAAGAGGACACAGAAATGCTCGCCATGTGAAGAAGGACGTAAAAACAAGAGTGACTCAGCCCCAAGCTGAGGAAGTCCTAGAGTCACCAGAAGCCGGAAGAGGCCAGGGAGGATCCTCCCTAAGCCTTCAGAGGGAGCACACCACTGCTGACACATTGATTTCAGACTTCTGCCTCCAGAGCTGAGAGAAAACATATATTTCTGCCTTTCGAGCCACCAGCCCATGTCATTTTGTCACGACAGCCCCAGGGGACCAGCACACTGGGTCTGTGGTGTCGGGAAGCAGTCCATGCCCTGGGCTGACCACACGTGCGTCAGCCAGGGCCCTCTGCTCTGCACGCCCCATGTGACATGAGCTGGTGGTTTTCCGGTTGGGAGGGCGACCCCAGCACTCGGGCAGGACTGAGCCAGCCTGTCTCCCCGCTGTTACCAGGGCAGCAGACCAATTAGCTCAGGGCACTTGAGGAGCCAGCGTCCAGCCAACTAAGACGCTCCAGGGGGAACCTCTCGGGCTGAAGCACCCTGACCTCCTCCATCCAACGTCTCCACTCTTTCTTCCTGCCTCCCACAAAACTCTGGGATATACCAGCCTTATGAAGGAGGCATTCATGCCAACCAGAGACTGTGTCTCAGCCTGGAGAGAAAGGCTAGCCACCCTGCCCTGGCTCAGCACTGCCTACCTGTCTTCAGTCTGAGGTACCCTCTCAGGATGGGGGTGAGGAATTGGCCAAGGCTTCTGGAAGCTTTAGGACTAAGACCCAAGGTCTCCCTGAGAGCCAGCAGTGGGGGCTGCAGACAGCTTTGGCACCAGCGAGCTCCGTTCCCACCACCACCCCTACTCGGGATAGGACTGGTATAGGCCTGAGCGTGGGGCAAGGCTCAGGTGGCTCCAGGATGGCTAAGTCCAGCACTACTACCAGAGAGGGTGAGCTGCTTTAGAAACACCGAGGAAGCCGGGTTCACATGCAGATTCCTGGCTCTCAATCTGAGGCCTAGGAATCTGCATTCCATAGCATTATGAGGAAGCCCACTGGAGGACAAGGGGCCTGGCGCAACCTCCATGTACCGTCGGGAGTGTGGAGACGGGAAGGGCTCGGGCAAGGCTGGATCTAGTCTCCCCAGGCCTGGCCACAGTGTCTGTGAGCCCAGAGTCCTCCCTGCTCACAGAGCCCTCTGCCCAGGCCAAGCTTCCTCCAGGATGCCCTCCTCCACCCTGGCACCCTATGCCAGCTTTGCATTTGGCCCTATCAGACCTTCCGGGGGATGCATGTTTGCCTTTGAGCTCAGACCCTGTGCCTTGTTCAAAGTGGTTTCCCCAGGCTCAGCCAGTGCAGTTGCTCAACTAAAGAAAGTGCCTGGCAAATATTTGCTAGGTAAATGATTTGAATTCCAAACTCGGTCCTTGAGTGGTTATCTGACCTTGCACAGGTTCCTCAACTCCCATGCCCCTTGTAGAACAGATTCTTATCATACACCCTGACTGCATCTTGGGCCACAGTGACAATCAGCCGAGAGCCCATGTACCATACTTGGAGAACTGCAAGGTGACAGCAAGACCGTAGCCTGTACACTGGGATCCCACAGCAGGAGGCTCTTCTTGAGGGACTGGCCCAGGCCCTAGAATGCCAGGGCAGGGCACTAATGCCTGGAGCTTCTGCCGGGGAAGGGATGCAGGAGAGAGCCAGGGTGAACGGTGGCCAAGCCTCGGCAATGCCCAGAATGGTTCTCTGCTTTTGGGGGCTCCTACTGCGGGCCCTGAATGCAAACAAGCTCCAGACAGGAGGTCACAAGGCCCTGGATGCTGGAGTAGCTGCCTGAGCCTCAGTTTCCAACTCTCAAGGAGGGGCCTGAGCTAGGCCACTGCAGGCACAGACACTGTCACTGGCACCTTAGGGCTCCTGGCAGGTACTCACGTGGGTGTGGGCAGCGAGGAAGGCCTGTTCCCCAGAGAGAGGCCTCCCGGAGCATGCTTAAGAACTGGCTTTGTGCGAGCCTGGGAACAGATACATGTCCACTGCTGACCTCCAGGGGTTTGCAACCTGCTGAACCTGGAAATGGCCCCTGGAGGGGTACTCTTCAGTGGCCTCTTCCTCAGGCCAGGCAGGACAGGCTCACACAGCAGACCTCTGCCAAGGAGGACTTGGGAAGCTCAGCTATGAACTCCCATACCAAGCACCTTTTAAATTATCCAGGGGACCAACTGGCTCTTCCCCCAGGCTGGCTGGGGTGGCGCCTCGGGCCCCAGCATCAACTCACTCCTTCTGTATCTGCCCAGCCCACACGCAAGGACATTACCAGGTTCCGGGTGTTCGGGAAGGCCCCACTGGGACTCTGCATATTGTTTTCCACCTGTCTGGTTTCATCTGGGACTTCCCACTGACTCTTGCCCAGGGAGCAATGGGCAGGAGCAGGCCGATTTCTCCGGCAGGGAGAGCAGAGGGCTGCAGGCAGCAGAAAGGGATGGCTAGTTGGCTCTTCTCCAAGCCACAGGTGCTGGCTGGTGACGAATTCTGGTTCTGCCCTCATTCTGGGTCCAGGAATGACTCCACACACACTCAAGGTCCAGCAGTAAGACATAGAGCTGCCCCCAGGGACGTGGGATGGGAGACGGACAGGGAGGTACCTGAGAGCTGGGGACACTGTAGTCCACCACTCACAGGGCGGAGCCTGTAGGGAGCACTCTGCTGCCAGTGGTTGGTGGGCACGGACTGCTCTGGGCTGCTGGCCTGGCCCTGATCCTAGCATAAGCTGTGGTCCAGCACGGTCATTTGGAGAGGAAGGAGCCCGATGAAGCCCTCAGGGACCCTGTGCCCAGCCTCTGAACAGGGTGAGGTGCAGTCTCAGCGTCTCACATGCACAATGAGGGTGGGCCTCATGGCTCTGTGCTGCACAATAGGAGACTGAGATGCAGTGGGACCCAGAGGCTCCCATGGGTCACACAGCCAGGACTCAAAAGTGGGTCTGTGTGGCTGCCATGTTTTGCTCCTCCTACTCCCTAAGGAAGTCCCTGCCTGGAGAGGTCCAATCCCAGACCTCTCCATCCCAGGACCCGGCCTGGAGAGAGGACTCCAGCCTGGTAAGCAGCAGGGTCCAGGCAGGCAAATGGAATTGGGCGGTGAGAGTGTTTCAAAATTAACTGTGCTCACTCCCTGTCTGCACGGCCTCCACGAAGCCGGTCCACAGCCACAGGCTGCGATCGAGGTGTGCCCACACCTAGGAGGCTGTCAAGTGTTTCGCAAGAGCACAGGCGGCCAGCAAAGCGAGGGCACTGGCACAGAACAAAGTGTGCTGCAGACGCTGTCCCTTTTGTCCTTCTCCTTCTCCTGAGGGCACCCTGCTGTGTAACCCTGCTGTGTAAACCAGGAAACTGAGGCTCAGAGAGGAGGGGGAGTCTCCAGGATCGCAAAACCAGCACAGAACAGGCATAGGGATAGTCTCCTGATGTGCTTTCTGCCCTCCCTTCTACTCCTGACCACAGCCCAGCTTTGGGAGAGGTGCTAAGGACCTGGTAAGGAAAGTTCTTATTGCTACAACAACAGAATAGTGAAACTGAGGCACAGAGTGGGTACTGCTGCAAAGATGGACAACAAGTTAAGGCTGGCAAATATCTCCCTCCTGCCCTCTTCCAAGACACAACACCAGCCCTCTGCAGGGTGCCAGTGTGCTCAGGCCCCTGGTTCATTCATTGTCAAGCTTGGCTTTGTCGAGGAGAGAGCAGAGGCTTGCAGAGGTCCCCATGAGAAGGCAGAAGCCTCAGACTCTCAGGCTTTGGGGCCAGTGCTCCATCTCCACAGCTGTCACGGTCTGCGGCTGCACATTTATCTCTAAGGGGCTCTCAGGACACAGGGAAGCAGCAGAGAGGACCACAAATTTCCCATAACAAGGGAGCCTTGTGACTGCACGGTAGACCCAAAAGAAACCAGTGTCCAAGCCAGAAACCAACACAAGATCTAACTTCCTCTCACCGGGGGCTCTGGAAGGGGAGGCTCCGGCCACCAAGAAGGGGCCTCGGGCAGGTGTCCAGCCCTGGATGTTGAGCCCAGACAGGGATGTGGGAAGGAGCCTGTGTTTAGGGGGAGCCCCGCTTTGGGAGTCTGGCTAACGACTCAAGATGCGGTGCTACCTTTACAGCTCCCTGTCCCCGCTAGGGCGTGCCACCATCAGCCTCCTGGGCATGGAGCTCTGCTTTTATGTACTTGGCTTCTCGTGAAGCCCTCAAGGTACAGACCCTCCTCTGCTATGACAGTGTTCTGTCTACCTTTCAGGAAACGCCCTAAATACTTAAGGTTGTCTTTTAAAAATCTTATAAAAAGTTTGCAAACATAAGAACTCCAGTATTCCTCTGCTGAGAAAGCTAATTGTTTACCTTTTGCCTCTTTCTCCCTCTGTGGCACATCTGTATGGATAAATAACTGCCCTGGCCTGTTAAGGGGAAGTTACCAGAGTGTCTTGTCTGTTACAGCCTTGCCTATTGCCTCTACCACTGCCAAAGCACATAATTTCTTCCAAGCACTTCATACCTGTCCTTTATGTGAGGTATGCAAAGCAGCCAAAAGTAACAGCGTTCTGTTGCTTTCGTGTTACAGAGTGAAAACTGAGGCACAGGTCCCTGCAAGTGCATTGCCACTTCTTACAAAGAACCACTGAATCCCGAGTCCTCAGCCAAAACAAACAGTGCCCACGATGCAGATCATCTTCTTAATGATGAGACAGTATGGTAACAGCTTTTAAAAGAAAGAGCCGTACTGCGCCCACAGCAGAGTTAGAGAAGCTTGGGGTCTGAGTGACCTGGACTCTCCTCCACGGAGCTGACTTATGCACTGTAGGTGGGAGCCACGGGCAGGGGTGGGTAGGACGAAGGGGCTCCCCTCTGCCTGCTCCTCCTAAGCTGCTCTTAGGCTTCTTCTTCCTTTTTTCTTTTTTGGTCTTTTTTTAGTGCTAGGGATTGAATCCAGGGCCTCATGCAAACTAGGCAAGTGCTTTACTACTAAGCTAAGCTCCCAGCCCATGGTCTAAGTATGGATAATCTGGAGGGAACACACACACACACCACATACAGGCACATGCACACACATCACATACAAAGCACACACACCACAAATATACACACATATACACACCAGACGTACACAATTGCACACCCCCTTTATAGCATACCACACATATACATGTAAGACTTCTGCACACACACATTACATGCATCACATTCATAAACTCACAGCCACATCCAGAACTCACACATGCAGGTCATACACCCACATGCTCATGTACATGCTAATACCCATGCATACATAGCACATGCATGCAGATATACTTGTACCCACAAAACACATATGCATGTATATACCACAGACACACACACACACACAATACCCTCATGCATACATCACACACCACATATTCACACACACTCTCACAATACACATGCACCCCAAACACACACATAACATGCTACACACACACACACACACACACACACACAGCTTTATGGCTCAGCACATCTGAAGCTCAGCAGTCTCTCCTGGACAGCTTCCTTCCCCTGGGGGCTCCCCACAATATGCAACACACAGGCAGTGCTGCACAGCATGGGGTAAGAAAGGCAGGACAGCAGGAGGGGGGCAGCACTTCCTAGAAGTGGACAAGGACAGTCACCTCACTCAGGTGAGACACGGAACTGAAAAGAGACGTGTAATGGCACAACTGTAAGAGCTGAGCAGTTCCGGGAGCTGTTTACATGAAATGGAGGCAGCGTGAGCAGAATGGCCACTGTATGTGCACTGCTGCTGGCAGAAAGGAGAGATGGACCTCTGGGTGTGTGTGTACACGTGTGTGGATGTGCATGTGTCTACAGGGGCATAGGTATCTGTGGATGTGTGCGTGTGTGTGTATATGTAGGCACAAGCTGTGGGAGTGTGTGTGTGAATGTGTGTACGTGTGTGAGCACGCACAGGGGTGTGAATATATGTGTGTGCTGGGGGAAGACAGGACACCAGGGCACAGTTTAACATTCATGACATTCTCAACATTCATAACATTCTTCCTGCACAGCCTGTCATTCATGTAACACAACGATAGCCTGGGCACAGGGATGGGTGGGGACAGAGGCGCAGCCTCCTAGACAGATGGGGTCCTGAGCCCCAGTCCGCTACCCGACTCAGATCTGCCTGTCCTGCCCTCGGGCAGCCTAGATGGTGGACCGCAGCACAGGGGAGAATAAATCAAACTTTCCCCACGGAGCTTGGGGGCTTGGTGAGGTCTGTCTAAACCACCCGGCTTCCTGCTGGGCCTTTCCCGAATCCTAGAGCTTCTGTCAAATTAAAGAAGAAAGAACCACTCACCCCTTGAAAGTCAGCCAAGGCGCTGATTATCCCATTTTTCCTGGAATGAGCTTTCCACACTTTGACCATCGGCAGCCAGGGCTCCCACCTCTCCCAGCTGCTCTCACACCCTCTGCAGCTCCACACGCTGCGATGCTTTCAAGTAAGTCACCGCTATGTGCAATTACACTCCAGAGCACCCGCTGAGGAAGGACGCGGGAAGGCAGGCGGGAGAGCACTCAGGGTCCCCCTGGGACAGAGCAGCCGGGGGCGGGGGGAGGAGGCCACCTCTGTCCTCCTGAGTGGTGCTCTGGCCGCCCTTTCTGGGGCTGCTGCCCTAACACACACTGGGGTCGCGCTGGGAGCGAGTGAAGGGCCCCAGGGCGGAGGAATCCCCACCGCAGTGGCAGCAGTGTAGGCTCCCATGGAGGCTGAGAGCAGACAGGACAGAGTGCTGCATTCGAGAGCTGGCCTTTAACATGTCTCATCAGTTTCCATTCGCAGGCAAACCAAAACCAAACCAACAGCACACAGCCTCCCGCCCGTCGCACAACTCGTAAACCCATCAGTATTCACAGCGGGCCAACCAACCAGAATCCAGACGCAGGTAATGTCATTAAGAAGCCTGCACACCACCAGATGCCAGGAGGGTCCTGGTGAGCCTCCAGCCCCAGAGCCAACAAAAAGCGCCACGCTCCTAGGTCTGCAGGCACAAAAGCATTCCTCTCATCCTGCCAGCAGGACCAGTCTGACTGCTCAAAGAGAAGCAGCCAGGATTTAGGGGCTCTGACAGCGCTAAAGAAACAGGGTTGTGGGGCAGATGTGCACCCGAACACAGAAGCACATGGGGAGTCCTGCCTTGGGCTTCAAGGCTCAAGGCTCTGATTCTGTTATTAAAGCAATCTGTCAGAGAGAATGCTGAAGTAAAAATAGAATCCAATCAGGTGGCCGTGAGCCTGACTTTATCAACACAGCAGTCTGCTTACGTTCTGCTGTTTACTTGGAGAACCACCTTTAGTCCCACCAGCCCCTGGGAACGCAAGCGCGTACCTGACCGGTTGGCCTTCTCTGCGGTCAGCTCCCCAAGCCACACATCTCTTGCAAAGTTAAGGATGAATTCCCTGATACCCGTACCAAACTTTGAAGCCCGCCTATGAGTCAGATGGAGCTACTTGGTGTATGCTTCTATTTAAAGATCAGACAGGGCTTATGCTCCGATACCATTCAAACCCTAAGCTTCTAAGAACTGGGTGCCAAATCTGGTCTGTTCGGCCCTTACTTTCCATCAACACAGGAGATGTTGACAACCAGGGCTTCTTTTTTCCATCACCAGCTGCACAGGAAGCAGGGGTAACGGGGAGCTGCCTGCCTCCTGGGCTGGGCTGCTGTGGAGTCAACATCGTCAGCTTCCTCTAAGATAGATGTTTAGGGGACCTCTGAATGCCACTGCCGGGGTCAGGAAGAAGTGGTAAGGCACTGGACAGACGTCCTGGAATCCTGTCTGAGCCACACTGTGCCGAGGGCCATGCCAAACAGAGGGGGCTGCTGGAGACACACACAGCACACCCGCAGGACCGTTCCACCTAACACCAGCCAGCAGAAGAGTCCCTACACCATCTTCTCAGAACGCACAGCGGGGCAGATGAGAAGTCCCCCACCGAACGCCCATCATCAGAGGAGAAAGGGCAGCCACAGGGATGCGAGCCCGGAGCTGGGTCCTGTACACGGGGACACACGCGTGCCTCTAAATCTCCTCCCCTCCGCCCGGTCTGACCACACTCAAGGAAAGCAGCCTGCCTGCGCTCTGAGCCATCGAGAGAAAGATGGAAGCGCAGCGGAGCCGTGTCCCCAGCCCCGTGGGCAGGAGCTGAGCTCCTCACAGACTCTCGAGAGGAGAAGCCCATGTACCCAAGTCTGCCTGGCTCCTGGGAGCTCGGGCAGGCCAGGCCAGGCCTCTCTTGTCCTCTCCCCTCCATCCCAGTCTTCGGAGAGAAAGCAAGCAGCCAGTGTGATCAGACGGAGCCCTCCTTGCTAATAAACCCATCCTGAGGCTGTGATACGTTTCAGAAGGAGCAGAAAATTACCTTTCAGAAAGCCAATGTGAGGTAAGGGGAAGGGGGACAAAGTACAAGAGCCAGGAGCCACGAGCTGCCACCGCAGGCGCAGGAGCCGGGCCAGGGCTCGTCCAGCAGCCCTCATCCTTGCAGAGGTCCGGCCTCAGGGTGCCGCCCCCGGCCCGCAGCGCTCCGGGCAGCTCATGCCTGGAGACATGGAGGGCGGGCGCCAGCACGCGGTCCCTGGGCTGGCTGGACCGAGGAGCCACAGCGGGCAGGGACGACGGAGGCAAGGAGGAAGGCAGGCCAGAGAGGAAGGGGTGGGGAGCAGAGCCAGAGGGCGGGAAGGAGGGAGAATTGATTCTCTCTCCTCCACTGGGACCACTGAGCTAAGTTGCCATGGAGAAAGGGGAGCTGCTGGCAGAGCTTGAGGCGGGCGGAGGAGCCATATGCCAGGGGGAAGGCATCAGCAGAGAGCCAATCCCACAGTTCTGCTGCTGCAGCCTCCCCCAGCCAGGCCTCGGGGCCCTGGGCGACAAGTCGGGGAGAATAACTAGCTGACCCCCTGCAAAATCAGGCCCCTAGCACTACCATCCCCAAGGGAAGGGAGGCCAGGGGTGGGGCTTCCCCTGGCTCGGGAGGCTCCAGCGTTGACCCACCGCGTTTCCCCACCCACTGGCACGCTGCACTGATGGTCCCAGCCCAGGGCCACGGCCCAGGGACCACGGAGCACAGGCATCCTCGGGTGGCCAGCTCCTCGCCTGGTGTCTGCGCCTGGGGAGTGCTGCTGGTCTACACCTGCCTCCCTGTTTCTAAAAATCAATCCAGCTCCTGAGTCATACTTTCCCACCCTCAGGAAGAAGGGGATGCCCACCCACAGGACGGCTTCCGCGGCCCAGAGCCGCCCAGGCAGGAGGCAGAAAGGGAGGCGGCTGGATGCGGGCTGGCAGAGGAGGGGTGCAGCACTCGGAGGTGGATGGGGAGGCAGGACCCCCGCTGGGCCTCAGTCTCTCCTCCTGGGGGGCACAGGAGCAGGGCAAGGCACTCACGGGTCTCAGGCTTCTGTTTCTTATTATAGAGTACTCAGGTGGCCGAGCCTCGCTCTGGGGCACCATGGCGGTGACAGAGGTAGGGAAACAAGAGGGTATCGTCTCACGGGCTGTGGCCACTGCAGGGGCCTGGAAGCACAGGGTTGCACCCAGTGTCCTCCTTTCCCTCACTTACAGAGCCACAAGACCTCAGGCCAAGGACCAGCAGCCTTGCCACTGTGACTCGGGACATAGGAGGGGCGCCATGCGGCTGGGGAAGCATCTTTATTTTCACTTTTCCCTCTCATTTTATTATGAAAATGTTCACGTGGATGGGGAAATCAGAAGAACGCTACAAGGAGATCCATAGATTTACTACTTAATGCTGGGGATTTAGCTCAGTGGCATAAGCGCCTGCCTTGCAAGCACGAAGCTGTGAGTTCGGTCCCCGGTACTGATAAAAAACAAACAAACAAAAAAAGATTTACTACTTAATTCCACTGTTTCCCTTTTTCACTATGGTAAAATACTAGCAACATAAAATTTATCATCTTAACCATTCTTTTTTTTTTGTACCAGGAATCAAACTCAGGACCTCGTACTTGCCAGGCAGGCGCTTATGCCACTGAGCTACATCCCAGCCCTAACCACTCTCAACTGTACATGTCTGCAGCATGAGCACCAGCGTCTCCGTCTAGACTGCAAGGAGACCCCTCCCCTCCCTCCAGATCTGACAGCCTCGAATCTACCCAGAGTACTCAGTCAGAGTACAAGACGCAAACCAGGAAGATCCCTGCAAAACAGAAACAGATAAAAACACGAAACCTTCTTTTCAAATAAGCTAGTGATATAAACGAAGCAAATTCTGTTAAACAACAGAATATGTACCTTGAAGAAGCATTTGAACTTCTCCCAACTTCCCATTTCTCTCTCTTCCATCATGCTCTTTTTATCATGCTCTTTATGTTTAAATCTAGTTTGCTTCTCATATAAGAGAAACCATGTGATAATTGAGCTTATATGTCTGATTTATTGTTTTTTTTTCTTAATGTCCATTTATTGAGCAGCATGATCAGATTATTACATTTAGCAATCAACATCCTCGGTGCAAAAAAAAAAAGTCTATGTTAAAACCCTTTGTAGGAATGCTTTACACTTGCCGCAGAACGGAAACTAAAACAACTGTCATACAGTCAGTCATGAATACAGCCCTCAAGATTCTGGCCCATCCACATGCGCACTGCCTGAAACACGTCTGTGTGGCAGTGAGGCCCTGCCACACTGTGCCTGGGTGAGCTCACGAATCTGCTGTGCCCTGTAGCTTCCCTGTCACTTCTGTGGCTCTCCTCTCCCGCTAAGATTCGTCTGCAGGCAGTGTCAAACCCTTCTGCCACTGCCATCATTACTGCTGTCACTGGAACTGCCATTGCCACCTTGATTTTGCGAGTTGGCAAAGTATTGGCCTCTTCCACTATAGGGCCTAGATCTTCTGCCTCCCTTCATGGGTCCCAAATTTGAAGACTGATTGTCGTAACTGCCAAAATCATTGGGACTTATTTTGCTTAACACGATGTTCTCAAATTGCATCCATTTACCTCGACTTTTTCTTTATGGCAGCATAATATTCCACTGTGTATAAATGCCACATTTTATTTATCCATTCATCTGTCAACAGACATGTATTCTGTTTCCAAGATCTAGTTATCATAAATTGTGCTGCTATAAACATTGGTATGCATATATCCTTGAAATACGATGATTTTTAACTCTTCTGGAGAGATACCTCAGAAGGTGATAGCTAGGACAAATGGAATTTCTATTTTTAGTTTTTGAGGAAACTCCATAGTGGTTGCACTGGTTTACATTCCCACCAACAATGTAGTATACTGTACTACAGCCTTACCAGTATTTGTTATTATTAGATTTTTTTCTGACAGCCATTCTTGAGCTGAGGACATAGCAAAGCACCTGCCTGGCCAGGGCAAGGTCCTGAGTTCAATTCCCAGTACAAACAAACAAACAAACAAAAAGCCATTCTTCCTGGGGTAAGATCAACATAGTTTTAATTTGCATTTCTCTGATGATCACAAATAATAGTATTTTTCATGTATTTACTGGCTATTTGTACTTCTTCTGAGAAGTGACTTTCATTTCAGTTGCTCATTTTTTTGACTAGGTTTTTTTGGGGGGGGTATTTTTTTTTTAATTCTTTATATATTCTTGATATTAGTCCTCAGTCCATGGAATGGTTGGCAAAAGTTTTTCCCCACTCTGTCGACTGTTTCTTCATTCTGTTGGTTTCCTTTGCTGTGCAGAAGCTTTTTAGTTTGATATGATTTCATTTGTTGATTCTTGATTGTTGATTCTTGATTGTTTGATATGATTCCATTTGTTGATTCTTGATTCTTGTTGATTCTTGATTATTTCTTATGCCAGTAGGTTTCTGTTCAGAAAGTCCTTGCTTATCCCTATGTCTCCTCTTATTTTTGTTTTGTTTTGTTTTATTTTGCCTTTTTGAAACAGGGTCTCACTAGGCAGTTCGGGCTGGTCAGGTGCTCACTATGTAGCCCAGGCTGGTCTTGGACTCATGGTGACCCTCCTGCCTCGGATTACAGAGCGCTCCACCACACCCTTTTCCTTTTAAAATGAGTTTTTCAACCGGGTGTGGTCACAGTTGGGAGACCGAGGCAGGAGGATCACTGAGTTTGAGGCCAGCCTAAGCTACACAGTAAGTTCAAGGCAGCCTGAACTGCAAAGCGAGACTATCTCAAAAAAAAAAAAAAAAAGAAAGAAAAAATTCTTTACCTAGTGTATAAAACAAAGCAAAAACAAAAACCTGAAATTTATGGGAGGGAAAAGAAAAAGAACAAAAAGGAAAAAATGGAAACAAACTAAAATAAAATGAGTTTTTCAGAGCCCTGGGACAGTCCCTGATGTGCCCTCTCAGAGCTTTTGGTCTCTAAGCTACAGACCCCTGAGGGCGCAGACCGAATGCTGCCCAGGCCAGTCTCTCCTCTACGCAGTGCTTCCGGATGGGTGCTATCCGAGAGCCTCCCAGAGCCCAAGGCACCAAGCCCAGACCCTCCATTTAAGGCTACTCGAGCCTGGGCCCCAGTGCTGTGTGGCACCCACAGGCTGTGTGGCCAGTCAGCAGCCCCCCACTCTCACTTCAGCTTCTCTGTCCACAAAGCAGACAACGATCTCCGCCCAGGAACCAACTGCGCTGCCCAGCAGAACTTCCCCCATGACTGGCAGCTTCCCCACGTGTCCCATCGGGGTGGCTGTGGCTACCACCACTGGCCCCAGGTGACTGCAGAGCCCCTGAAATGCGACTACTGAGTGTGGAATGGGATTTTTCACTGCATTTCACTGTAACTTACAACTGAAATCAGAATCACACAGAGCTAATGGTGACTGCCCCAGACAGAGCAGCTCTGAGTGTGGAGAAGGTGGCGACTCTGGGAGGGTCCCCCAGCCCTGGGTCGCTGTCCCTCCCGCTCCCTCTCCTGACTTACCCTGCAGTGGCTGGCAGTGGGGGCCAGAGGGCCCTCTAAAAGGACGGAGCGTGGGTGGCCGGTCTCTCATGGAACCAAACAGGTGCCGATTGGGGAGTGGGCTGCTCAGACTCCATAATGACAAGGGTCTCTGAACCCAAGACCTTGCTCTCTGTCCTGTTCTAGAACCCCCTCCCCATCTCCCCCAGCAACTCCTGGAATGTCTGCACGGGGCTGCGGGATTAGAACTCCACCCCGACGTGGTGGCAGAAGCCTGCATGAGAATGTGTGGAAGGTCCTCGCTGGATCCAGGGTGGGCGGAGCTGCTCTCAAGGTCCCCGAGGTGCGGACAGGCTGCGCCCACCCGGATGCAGGGCAGACTCTGCCCCAGGCTTCTCCTCTGCAGGCGAAAGCCTCACGCTGCTCAGAAAAGAAAGTGTCCTTTCTAGGATCACACAAACAGGCAGTAACAGCACTGGGTCTGAGTCCGGCCTGAGACCCTGACCTGGCGGGGATGTGGGGCTTACATAAACCTGCTTCCTCCTGGCCTTCCAGTGCCATTCATCCATCTCCTGTCCCCAAGCACCTCAACACAGCTGGGAGAGGCAGAGAAGTGACGGGGGGGGGGGTAAGGGAGTCCAGATAAACAGGAGACTGGGACACCTGGCCACGAAGCACAGCCAGCCCTCCATACTCATGGCTTCCACACCCAAGAGTCCAATCAATCAAACCATTCAGAAAAACACTGCCTGTACTGAACAGGTACAAGGCTCTTCTTGTCATTATACCCAAACAATACGGTGCAGACACTATTTACGTAGCCTTTCCACTGTTGTGGGTATTATGGGTAATCTAGAGATGGCACAGATTATATGCAAACACACATCATGTCACCGAAGAGGCTTGCTCATTCTGGCACCCGCAGAACCAGTCCTCTCTGACACCAAGAGGGATGTCAAACATGAACTCCATCTGTGCTCAGAACCACTTCTCATGAGTGCCTTCCTTAAAACTTAACCGTGACCCCAAATCCTGCACTCCTTTGCCTTCCCTTTCTTTAGAGCACACGGTTCCTTATCTAATATTCTATGTATGTTTCTTTCTTCTCTTCATTAAGTGCCAGCAGACATGTAGCATAACATTTGCCATCCTAGCCATTTTGAAGTGGGCAGCTCAGTGGCATTAGCTACATCACCTTGCTGGGCAACCCTCACCATAATCTCAGGACTTACCTTCCCAAACCAAAACTTGCCCTCACTGAACACAAACACTGCGCTCCCCCAGCCCCGGCCCCTGGCACCCACTGGTCATTTTCTGCCGCCTGTGAGCACCTCACAGTATGATCAGCCTCTGTCCCTCTGCGCCTGGCTTCTTTCACTGTGCATGTCTCCCTCCTTCGCCCATGCTGCAGCACGCTCTCTTTTTAAGCTGTCTGTCTCTGACTCGAACAGAGGCTCTGTGGGGGCACAACTTGGGGTGAGTGTATTCGCCGTTGTATTCCCAGGCACTGAGCAAATCTTTTGAATGATCGGGATGGATGAGTGGATGGATGGATGCATTCTTGGGCAGATGTGTGAATGAATGGATGAATGAATAAGTGGATAGATGGATGTATGAATGGGTGGATGGTCAGACGAATGAATGGGTACAGAATCTACAGAGCTTGTACTTTATAGGTTCTCTACCTGGCCCACAGTTATAACCGTCTTCCCCAGGTCCCCCTGTAGACTAATTCCTAGCCCTGCCTTATTGCATAGCCCCTCACCCTGAACCCCCAGGCCCACATCCTTGAGGGGTGCCTGGAGCCCTACTTGGTGCTAGGCTTCTCTGCTTCAGGTGGTTTCCCCTGGCTGTGGCTTGTCTAGGCAGCATTATTCACGGGGAAATAAGAGTTCCCAGAACCCAACATAAACATGTGTTTAGGAGTCTCACAGGGCAGCAGTGCTGCAGAGCTGCAGTGAGAACCAGGGGCCGGGAAGTACCTGGACACTGGATTCTGCCCACAGAGCCCGCGCCTAGTGCTGGAAGGACAGCAGCCTGGTGGACATTCGGTCCTGCTGGGGAGCTAGGCCACACCTTTGGCGTCCTTTTGCCTCTCACCTTCCCCACATCCTGCCTGGCTATGTATAGTCGCCCTCTCTGAGAAAGCCTGTGCCCATTTTTCTGAGCTGGACGAACTTGGTAAACTAATGTCAGGTGGACCCCACATCAGCATCCAGCAAACCTGAGGGGCAGGCCACACTAGGCCAGGCCAGCTGACCCCCAGGCTTTTGACAGGTGCCTCATGTCCTACCAGACTTCGGGTGCCCTTTGCGAGAGGCGTCCCAGGACAAAGCAGTAGCCTAATACCTGGGTGAACCTCAGTCAGGGAAGATGGTGACCCCAGAAGGACCCAGGTCACCCCGGAGTTCTTTGCCTCCGAAAAAGCAGTAGACTGGGCCAGTGTAAAACAGCTGTACCTTTAAATTATTTGGCCCACAGATATGAAAACATTTGCACACTGAAGTTGTTTGCATCGTGGGTTATTTTTAGGGTGAACCCTGTTGCCTCCCCTTGGAACCGGATGAAGCCCCAGAGGCACGTAGTCCTTTTTCCCAGATGGGGGTCCTCCTGCTTCCCTGGGAATGGGAACTTGCCTCTGGGATCTCAGGGACCCCCGCCCCCACCAGAGCCCTGCACCCACTTGGGCTGCTGGAGAGGGACTGGGCGCCCGGAGCCGGGGAGGTTTGCCACTGTGCAGAAGGTGCACCAGCACCTGACCCCTGCGCAGCCCCTCCACCTGCCACCTCGTGGTGTGCTGGGGAGAAACCTCCATCCACTGCCTCCACCCATGCCGGGCTCGGCTGATGGAATATGTGGCTGACATATTTCTAGAACAGGCAGCAATCAAAGTAGATTTTCTCTTCTACTCCCCTTCCCCAAAACAGGAATAAATCAGTTTTACCAATTTCCCAGCTAATGATTTCCTCCATTAAATTAAAAAGAAGAAGAAAATGCTTTTTTAAATGGATTACCAGCCTTGTGCTTTCAGAGACCACGTGACCTGTCAATTCCTCTTAAGGCCAGATACATCAACGCCCCTCAATTAATTTTTAATAATTTTTTTAAAAAACTCTGTAACTAAGAAGCGCTGCGTAGCCCCACTCTCCCTCCTCCTTTATGCAGCACTCAGGGTCCACTCCAGCCTGGCTTTGGGAAGCTGGCTCAACTGGCCAAAGATAACCTTTGTGGACAATGCACTTGGAACCCCTTCTGTCTCTCTCTCAGACAGAAGCTTTCTTTCTCTCAATAAATATATTCTGCCCTTAAAAGACAAAACAAAACAAAAAACAAAGATAATCCTTGCAGTTGGTGCCGAAGAGCCATTTCACAGATGGGAAAAGGAGGGACAGCAGATGGCAGGCACCTAAGCACCCTGAGCACTCTACAGGGCATGAGGTGTGGGTTGGGGTCCTCCGTCTCCAGGCACACCTGTCTGGGAAATTGCAAACAGGTGAGCTGAGGAGTCTGCGCAGGGACAGTGAGTGTGATCACCACCTGCCATGGGCGAGGAGAGCGGGACAGGATTCCATTCACAGCCCATGTCTGTAACAGGCAAACCCACAGGAGACGAGCATGCGAGGGAGATTACAGGGGGGCGGGAGGCCGGGGGGTGGTGTTTAAATAGGTGCACCTTCTGCTTGGAAGATGAGAAGTCCACAAAAGAATGGGGTGAGACTGCTCAGCATGTAAACACATGCACTGCCTTGCCTTGGGCACTGACACATGACTGCTGGTAAATTCTACGCTATGCGGGTTTTACCGGACAACAAAACTACAAGAAAACAAAGGTCCGCGCTCCAAAGTGCTGTTCCAAGACACAGGAGTGGCTGACAAGCACAGGGCCTGTGGCAGGACCCTCTGCAGCCTGCCCCAGCTCCAGGCAGACCTTGGTTCCTACCACAGGCTCCTCTTGTCACATGAGAACCCAGGAACCTTCAGAGGTCCTCATGTCAGCCAGTGCCACGCAGCCAGGATTCCACCATGGCCTGCTAGATACCAAAGGGCAGGCAGGGGCTGAGAAGCTTGGAGGGGACACACTTCCCAGAGGTGTCCCCAGAGCCTCTGCACCTGCTTGTCCTGTCCCAAAATATACTTCCCCTGATGCTGCAGAGCTTGCTTCCCATGGAGGTTTTCACAGAGCACTCTGACCATCTAATGTGAGAAAGACACAGGGAAGGTGACTGGGCCAGACAGAGGAGCCAAGAGCAAGAACAGGAAACCAAAAGCCTGCAGGCCAGGATGAGTCAGCACCTTTGTGCCCCTCCGGCTGGAGGGAAATTGCTCCAGGGAAGGTGGGCAGGTCCCGGCTCCATCCCTTACCAGCTAGAGGGGTGGCCGAGCTCCTTCAATCCCAGAAGACTCCGTTTTCTCTTCTACAAAATGAGGATGGGAAGAGTCCCTGTCTCGTGGCTCTGTGGCGGACCACAGGAAACAGTGCACTTTGTGTCCCCCGCGGACATATGGGAGCAGTAAGTGGGAGGCGAGTGTAACCTCCCACACACAGGAACGTTCCTCCGGAGAGGGTCAGGGCAGCCACCTGAGAAAGCGCCAAGGAATCACTCAAGGCTGCCCAGGAGGCATGGGAGGCCCAGGCCACAAGCACGGCTAGCTGCGTGCAAATAAACTGATTTGTTAATCTTGTTCTGGTTTTGTGGGTGAAGCACAGAGAGGTAGGGAGCTGCTCCCCGTGCTGGCAAGGCCTGGACTGGCACTCTGGTCCTGCGGCCTCAGCTGTGACCTGGCCACCACTCTCACACAGGGTGGTGTCTTGAGAGAAGTGTAGAAGAGGAAGGAGGAGGGAAGGCACAACAAGGAGACTGCAGCGGGCAGGCAAAGGCGGGTCTCGGCTGCTTCTGCAGGCCTGACATCCGGACTGCACAGGCCTCTGGAAGCCGGAGGGAAAAGGCGTGGTGCAGGTCCCTTAGGGAAACCCGCAGGATAGCTGGACAGGCCCGGTGCATCTCGAGAGCCTGCAAGGTCAGGCTGAGAACTTCATGCTTCCTCCTGCTGGCCAGCTGCTTTGGTCAGCACCCAAGCACACAATTAACTCCCTCAGAGCCGGGGTGGGTGCTAGAGGGAAAAAAACACTTACAATATGCTCCTCGCTTACAATATGAGCTTTTCCCTACCCCTCAGAGACCTGGGGACACTGGAGGCCCTGATCCTTACATGAGTTGCGTGTGGGGTATCCATACTGGGTGGTGGGAGTTGGGGGGGGGGCGGTTCCGTGCATACAGGGAAGGGCAGGTTACTTTCAACTCACGCTGCAGATCTGCACTGCCCTCCAAGCAAATTCAGAAAAGCCCGCAAACATCTTAGCTGACCACTAGGCCACCCCAACACAAGTTCTTGCTGATCATTCCTTCCCTTCCAACCTTCACTGGAGGCTCCTCCATCTCAAAACCCTCCCATAATTACCGTCACACTTAGGTTGGGGTTCAGTCTTTACCAGGACCTTGCAGCCCTAATCCCACACCCCATTGCCATTCTGGTCTTGTTCTGTTCTGGCCTCACTGTTCCTCAAACTTGCCGAGCACACGCCTGCCTGCTGTTCTCGCTTTTCCACATACCCTGCAACTTGCTTCCCAAGTTTCTCCTTAAGCATCGACACATAACCCCATCTAAAACCCACCCCAATCTCTATCTAGTCCCAATGATGGGGTGACTGTGGTTTCTGGGGATTGGTGAAATAAGACACAGAAGCTTAAATAAACAAGCATGAAATAAAGTGGTAATCAAAGACACCCCCAAAAGCCCCTGGCCCAGCTAGTTTCATAGATGATTCTGCAAACTTTCAGGAAGTTCAAGGGGAACCATGAATCCCGCAGGTTCTAAAGTCAAATGTGGGCCCGAAGCATGATGGTGAGAACTCAGAAACCCCCAGGGAGCACGCTGCACTTCCTTTGTGCTAATGCTGCCTCCCCCAGAGACGCACCCGCTGCCCTCCCTTCACCATCTCCACCTGTGCGCCTTGCCAAATGCCTACAGTCGGTAAAGCACACAGTATTTAGCTGCTGCTGTTTAATGGTGCCCAGGACTGAACCCAGTGCCTTTGCACTAAGCTACATCCCCAGCCCTGTTTTCATTTTTTGAGCCTGGGTCTCAGTAAGTTGCTAAATTGTGCCCAGACTAGACTCAAATTTGTGATCTTGCTGCTTCAGCCTCTCAGAGCACTAGGATTACAGACATGCACCGCCACACCTAGATTTTATTATTTTTACTGTTTTTTTCCTTTTGCACATTTAGCTGCTATTTACATATCCATTTCCCCTGCTAATAAATAACTAAGGGTGGAAACTTTCTCTAACTCATTTTGGTAATCCCACTGCCTGAAAGCAGTAGGTATTCAAAAAAGTGGTTAAGGAAATGAGGAACACATAGAAAAAGGCCACATGGCTTACTTAGGGGCAGCGCTCTGGTGCCCTGCTGAGGTTATGCAAACCCAGGCACACAGGCTGCACGGTCCAGAGCCCTCAATCCTCATACTGTCAGCGGCTGTGACCAGCAACAGGGACCTGGCAGGGCGTGAGGGCAGTGGGCTTCACCTCCCTTGTTGTTCCTAATGTGAGCGAGGAGACGATGACCAGCAGAAATTGCCCCCCCACCACACACCAGTGAGGCTGCCCGGGAGGCTCTAAAAGGTCTCAGTGTCTAGTTGTTTACTTCCCCTTTATGCAGCTCAACTGCTGAGATCCTTCTTCCTGCTGTGGGGGATGGAGCCCTGCAGTCAGGGAAAGAAACCAGTCCCAGGGCCACAGGTGGTCTAGAAGGCTGAGGCAAGGAAAGAGACAAAATCTCCTCCACATTCACACAAAACATGGCCCTGACCGGCACTGCTGCACCCCCCACTGTGGTCAGAGAAACCCCTGCTGGGCTCCTGTGTCAGAATAGACTGAGTCCTTCTTACCCACATCCATCAGTTCTGACCGGCCCTCCCGCTCAGGCCAAAGGCCACTGAGGGCTCCCTGCCACAGGGAAGCAGGGAGCCTTTGGGGATGTGGAATGACAAATCAATTACCTACAAAAGGCCCAAGGAGACCTGCGAGCGTGAGTCAGTCAGCACGGGCATCCTTGCAATCAGTGGAAAGAACGTGAGCTTTGCCCCACAAACAAAGCCGACTTGGTAAGGCAGAGGAAAGGAGCCTGCCAGTCACAGAGACCCACATGCATTAGCTATGGCTGCACCACAAATCACCCCACAACTCGGTGGTTTAAGGCAAGAAACATTTATGACTTTATGACACTTCTTGGATCACGAAGCTGGCACTGAAACAAGTCTCCCCCCGAAATGCCCCAAGTACTGGGGATTGGACCTTCACACCGAGCTACACACTCAGCCTCTTTTTTTTTTTTTTTTTTTTTTTTGGAGACAGTGTAAATTGCTATGTTGGCTGAGCTGGAACCTGCGATCCTCCTGCCTCAGCCGCATGAGTGCAGGCTAGGAAGAGGCTGTGAGCTCACTCCTGAGGAGCTCACTTACGTGACTGACAAATGAGTGCAGGCTTTCTGCAAAAGGGCTGTCCCTGCTCCTCACCACCTTTCCAGACTTCCAGGGAGCAGCCCGAGCATCCTCAGATGACGGCGGCTGGCTTCCCAGAGCAAATGGTCCAAGAGAAAGGACAGCTGAGACCATGCTGTCTTAGAAGTCACACTGTCATTTCTCACATCCTGCAGGATACTCAGGTCAGCCCCAATCTGTGTGGAAGGCGATGGCACAGGCCGTGGCCATGGAGGAAGAGATCGGATCCCATCCCAGAGACCTCCTGCCTCCAGGCAGAAAGCGCTCCTGACTCAGGACCAGGCTCTCTCCTTACACCTGAAGCAGCCCTCGGAGGCAGCGTTTCACCTTCACCCAGTGTTCCCAGGAGTGGAAACTGATGGCACATGTAGTTAAAGACTAGCCGGGGCCCAGTCCTGCCTTTAGACAACCTTTAGACAACTCATGAGCAGCATGGCCTCCAAAGGGAGCCAAAGGCCAGGCCTGCAGCGTCAGGTCCCATGACGCCTCTCTCCATGCCCTGTCATCTGCAAACTGAAATGGGTCACTGGCACCCACTTCCCGGGACTGCTCGAGGATGCGCCAAGGCCACAGAGATGCAGCCTATGTGGCCACACAGGCAAACGCTCAGCAGAAACCAGCGGCTGCTGCAGCACGTCAGGAAGTTCACGTCTTCATCTGCCCTCATCCCCCCAGACAGTGAGGTTCCTGCAGGTCCCCACCAGCCCGAGCCTCCTGCTAGTTGCCTGGGCAGACAGAATAACTGGCAGTGAGGAGACAGTGTGGCTGGGAGAAGCCGCACGGAGTTGGCTGTTCACAGGGTCAGACCCGTACTGCCAGGGCCAGGCCACCTGGTGCTGGTGGCCTTACAGAAACAGCAAGGAGCGCCCTCTCAGTCTGCCACCTTGCCTCCCACTGAGGTGCCTGACATCACGGCAGGATCCAGGTCCTCCAGCCACTTCATTAGGAGGCCACCTGTGCAGGTACCTAAGCCATCTGATGTCACAGGTGCCACCTCATGGGGAGTACAATTTACAGCAGATTGAAGGTGCAGGGCCAGGTGAAAAACATGTCTGTCCTACCAGCTGCCAGTGCCTTCTGGTCGTGCAGTAAACCCTGAGTGAGTCTGATTAGTGTCCCCCAGTTGGGGCTGAAAGTGGAAACAGAAGTCTCCTCACCATCCACCCTCAGGACCAGCTCCAGCTCCCCATGGCACAGATGCAGAGAACAAGCTCGAAACAAGCGCTGGGGTCAGTCTGGCCAGGGGTCAGCCTGGCTAGTCATTCTAAGAGACAGGGCAGATTATGATACCCTGGGGGGCCTGGCTGATTCACACAGGGCAAGCAACTCCCTATTTCCCCCTGCCAGAGTCTACAAGGACCAGGAAAATGGGCCTCCTCTCCAGCTACCAGTTACATAGAAAAGCTGCATATTGAGTTAGAACTGCACCCCGCACCCCTCCTCCAGCCAGAGACCACCCCCTGCAGACAACCCCTGCAGGCCATGCCAGGGGGAAGTGAAATGTGCAAGACTCCCTCAAGGAACCTGCACTGGGGAGGGTCACAGTGCTTTACCACGATTTTGGAACCTGAGGGATCCCCGCCCTTGACTGCCAGGCCCCACCTGGAATACTTGCAGCCTCTGGGGTGGCCCTGCGGAGGGGCTGTTCCTTCATAAAAAGATTCCTCTCTCCAGAAAGCCCAGCCACACCACAACATAAACAAGACTGAGTCACTGGAAAGACAGACCAGCAGAGCAAAATCAAACAAATATTCAACTGCCCTCCGCCTAGTCCCAAGCTGTTATCAGCCAGGCTGGCTCTAATCTCGGACATTTCCCCATCTATGATGCTCAGCTCCTCCAGGCCTCAGATCTGCCCCCCAGGTCAGGCACAGAAGGGGTTCTAGGGTTCTCCGCTGGCAGAGGCATCTGGGGCACACATGCCTTGGCAGAGCCCTCTCCCCCTCTTCCAGGTCTCTGAAAGAGAAAAGGGCAGCCAGGAAATCTGCAAGAGACCTGCTCCTTCCAGGTCTGCTCCACCCCCGTTCCCTCCCGAGTGGCCACCCAAGCAAGGATATCAGACATTGCTGCCTGCTCACCCTCTCCTGCTGGCCCCCAGGACTCCCTCAGGGAAGTCAAGTTCCTGCTGTTCACATTCACCACTGCGCTGTTCCTCAACCCCTCGCTGACTCAGAACTATGTTTATGATGAGAGGTCACCCTTTAAGAAGACACTGGTCATCAGATGTGTTCTGGCTTTATGACAGAATGTGATTCCACCATGCCCAGGAATGAAGTTCTGACCCACGGTACCACAGGAATGAACCTGCAGACATCATGCCAATGACAGATGCTGGACAGAAAAGGTCACATAGTGCAGGATCCCATTTCAGTGAAATTCCAGAACAGGCAAACCCATAGAAGAAGAAGGTAGACTCAAGGCTGCCTCGACCTATGGCTTGGGGACAATGAAGGATAATGTCTACAGGTTCAGGGTGACGAAAACCTGCTTGTAGTGACAGCTGCCCAACTGTGAGCATTCAAAGCACCACTGAACTGAACGCTTTCAGTGAGTGGACTGTTTGGCATGCGAACTGCATCTCAACAAAGCCTATCTTAAAATGAGGAGACAAGCCCCAACAGCCACCCGGGACTTACTGAAGAAGGCTCCACAGTGGAGTCCCTGGGCCTGCCCCCCGGCCCTGCCACCGCTCCGCAACCCTCCCTAGGCCCGTTTGTGCGCAGCTCACACCATCAGCTCTGAGGCACCAACTCCGGGGGAGGCAGGAGAAGAGGGGAAGACACAGCCCCGCACAGCCACGACACAGCCAGAGACCCTGGCACATGGGCCATGGCCCAGGTAGAACATGCTATCTGCATCTTTGAATGCTCCTATCCTTTTTTGAGACCAAAAGCAGAAAAATACAGACATCCAATTGGACTGCGAAGGAACAGGGCTGCCAGAGAGAGGGTGATTCTTAACTGCAAGACAACAGCAAGAGCAAACAGCTGCTGCCTGCGCAAAGCAGAGCTGAGGAGTCCAGCTATTGCTCCTTGTCGGATCCCAGTTGCTTCCTACCAGCTGGGGCATCCAAGTCTCGACAGCTGGGAAGGCGCTGGCCATGGTCAACGGAACTCTGGGGAGCTCCCAAAATGAGGCCCAGCCCAGGTAAAGGCATTCCCCCCACCTGTGATCCTGAGGCCAACCCTGGTCTCAGGGACATAGCCAGGGATCTGAGCAAGAGACCCGTGGGGCTGGCCCAGTGCCGCTTGAGAGGCCACATGAGAGGCCTGAGCTCTGCAGAGTGGACGCAAAGCATCGTCACATCAAGTGCTTAGGCTCACTGACCACAGCAGTGGCTTCTGCCACACTGTGGGGTCGAAAGCTTCCGCCGTGGAGCTGCCGGCTCGGCCAGTCAAGCCAACTGACTCATCCCAGACGTGCGTGCCTTCTCCCAGCACCATTAATGGGGCTGACCATGGTGCAGAGGACGGCCTCAGCTCAGTAACAGCTCAGGTGAGGGAAGAAGCTGAAGTGTCCAGGGAGCCTGGAGCCCCAAGAAGCCAGTCCAGTCCTCTCAGTGCAGGTGACTTAGACCAGCTCGAGAAAGGCCCCATGTCCTCACCTGGCAGCCTGGTCACACTGGTAAGCCTGCACTGCCCCCCTTGAAATCCCACACATGTGGCTGACAGGCAGAACACTGAGGTCTCTATCACCTGCTCAGTCCTGGGAAAGCTGGCCGAGCCCTCAGTGGAACAACCCAAACAGTTGTTCCTGCTCCAGCCAAAGAGCCAAGAATCTGGAAAGCTGGCAATTGGAGGAACTCCCTGCCCCTACTGGCACCATAAACCAGCACTCTCCACTTACACAGATGCACCTGGGCAGACCACACTCTCCTGAACTCAGGCTGGGATGGAGTGGGGTCCTCCAGACAGGCCTGAGGGAGGGCGAGGTGTGATGGGATGGCAGCTGTGGCAAGGCGGCCACTCGTTCATCTACACCGGTCCCCAGCAAGTACCTGGTGAGACAGATTCCTCTCCCTCTATCCCAGAGAGAAGCAAGGCTGTCGTTAAGCCCAGGATGGGGCTCTGCAGGCCAAAGGAAGGACAGGAGAAGAAATGACCGGGGGGAGTGGGGGCTGAGTGTGGGGCCATACGCCAGTAATCTCAGCACTTGGGAGGCCAAAGTGGAAGATTACTGTGAATTCAAGGCCTGCTAGGCAAGCCTGAACTTTATAGTGAAACCTTGTCTCAAAAAGACCAAAAAAAAAAGAAGACGGTTCCCACAGTATCCCCCACCCCTCTGGTGCTAGCACAGGCCCTGCCCTCAGACATAGGAAAGTGCTGATGAAGAAGCCCAGCAACCCTCATTGTGCTTGTGAACACCAGCCCAGGCCATGCACTCAGTTACCTGGACAGAGAGGAACCGGAGTCCACAGTGGCTTGTCAGGCTGTCCAGCTAGACCCTGGCCTCTAGCAGAGACCCCTTCCCACTGTCCCTGGTAGCCTGCCACACACCCTGGGGAGACCAACAAGGTCCAAGCAGGCAAGAGGTACGTCTGGGTCCAGCTCTATTGACCTTGCAGTCACGGCCTTTCTGAGTCTTGGTTTCCCTTTCCATGCCCCCATCTCTTTCAAAGTGAGGTGGAAGCCTGATACAATGGCGCATGGCTGTAATCTCAGCATCCTGGGAGGCTGAGGCAGGAGGATGTCAAGTTTGAGCCCAGCCTGGGTAACTTAGTGACTTAGACCCTATCTCAAAACAAAGCTTAGTGAAAGTCCATGGGTCCAATCCCCATTACTGGAAAAAAAGAAAAAAAGACCAGGTTCTGCTGAGTCCCATGTGTGCCTCTGGACCTGTGTCCCCTCCCCCACTCCCGGCCACCAGTTTTCTCATTTGAGAGAGGAGGCCCAGGCCAGATCAGCCAGGCTAGAGCAGCCAGTCCAAGCCTCTGGTCCAGCTTCAACATCCAAAATAGCGGCCCTACAACTTCTCTCGCTGAGTTCTTCACAAACGCCACTCGTCCCCAGGGAGGGATGGTGGCCACTCAGTCCCGGCTTCCCTCACTCTATTTATCAGTCCACACCCGCAGAACCACATGCATGAAAATATTTATGCTGTCAGACTAACTTCTGGGTCCTGTGGTTCCCGGGGGCAGACATGTTTACGCAGCCTGCACACCACACGTTGGCCTCCTCACTTGCCCATGGGCACCAGAGCTCCAGGCACAGCGCTGGCTCGGGCCAGGCGAGGCCCGAAAGCCTTCTCCGCACACGGCCTGCGCAGCACCACATCGCGGTGCTTGGTGAGGGTTCCCCAGGCCAGTCCCAGGGGACTCCGCTATCTCTGCTTCAGACCCAGCTACTGGCGGGGGCCAAGCCTGCTGGACAGAGTCCATCCTCTGGTGACAAGGAGAGCCCGGCAAATCGGAACTGACAGCTCTGTGCTCAGCACAGGCCCCTCACCAGCCCCTGCTGACGGTTTGCTCAGCGCTGCCATCTTTAGAAATAACAGTCTCGGGCTTGCACCCACTCTGCACACCCCAGCTTAACAGGCCCCATGAGAAGCAAAACCTTTCAGGTACTCGACAGAGCAAAACATCGCGATGCTGTCACCAGCCTGGCTCCCACCCAAGCCCAGCTCCGACCTGTTACCTCACAAAGTCAAAACGAACTGTGACACACACACGGGTATGTGCCACTCCTCTGTGAAAGCCCTCACCCCTGCCTAGATTCCGGGACAATGTCTGAACCCCTAACCCACACACAAGATGCCCCCGGCCCTTCCCTGGCTCAGCCTCCCCAGCACGGCCCCCAACCTGGCTGTCCTGGACACGGGCCTGTGCTGCCTCTACTGTCCCCAGCCTCTGCACGGCCTGGATGCCCCCCGGCTGACATCCAAACCTTCCTCTCACTGCGTGAACGTGGTGTTCCCGGGGGCCCAACAGACCCCTCCCGCTCCCACAGGGCCTGGCACTACCATGGGCATCACCGCTGCCTGTGACTCAGTCCCCTCCAGTGGCCCCCATGGACTCCTTGAGACTGGCAGCTGGTCCAGTTCATCTTGCAAGGAGGCTGTGAGCCCAGAGACCACACCTGGGTGCTGTCTGTTCATGAGGCCAAGTGGCCCTGTGGTTCCCTTTGTCCTCAGAAGCTTAGTGACTGGGGAGGGCACAGAGCCCTTTTCTGAAGCCAGCAGCAGCGCTGCCACCTTCCCTGTGTGGAGGTCACATTTGCATCCACGATACTCCTCCCCAGAGCCAAGCCTGGCTCCAGCGCTCCCACTCTTGGCCCCTGTTAACTGAGGCTGCAGAAGGAGACGGGCCTCACACACTGCAACCCTCAAGTGGGGACTGCAAAGCAACAGCCTTTCATTTGCGGTGAGTTCCTGGGACCCTTACCAGCTTACTGGCTTCTTTGTCTACCAGAAGCGTCTCCAGGGCGCAGGTTCTGTTCCTCACCTGGTGCAGCCCCAGGTATCTGCTACCAGCTAGGAGCAGGCGGAGGAAAGATGGGAGGGGGCAAGCACCAGGAGAGAAAACAAAAGGACGCCAAGGGAGGAAGGATAGGGGCAGGCTGAGGAAGGGGCAGGGGGTGGGGAAGGAGGCAGCTGCGGGCCAGGGGACATCTGGAACCCCTGCCCCTGCAACTCTAGCCTAAACAAGGGCACCAGGCTGGAGCCTGTCTGTAGGACCAGGGACTAGAAGATAAACAAAGCTGTGCTCTTGTCAAGAGCCTGGATCTAGACAGGGCAGAGGCCAGAACACACCCACATGAGGCCTGTAAAAGCCGCCAGTGGGACCCGCAGCCCTCGGCAGCCACAGTGCGGCCCAGGAAGCTAGGAGGACTGGAGGACGCAGGACGGACCACTGTTCTCCACACTTTCCCTGCACCATGGCCGTGCCAGGGCTCCAGCTGGACCGCCTCGCCGTTGCCCTTCCCTGAAGGGTTACGCAGTGCTAAGGAGAAAGACCTTCAGCAGCCCACCCTGCTGCTGTCCAAGGTCCCCTGAGGAATGACGGCACCTCCTTTTCTCCCTCACCTCTCCCTCGACCCCAAGGCCCAAGCGTGCACTGGCAGGGAGTCAGCGGGGCAGAGCCTCTTGGAGCACACGCGCACGCCAGCCCTGCAGCGGTGGCATGGTGGGGAGGTGTTCCAGCAGGCTTATTTATAGCCAAGCCCCCGTCCACACACTCCTCAGTGCTGCCTGCCTGCCTCCCTGCCTGCCACTGGGGCTTTTCAATCCATGTCTATATTTATTGCTTGAAGCCGTTGGGATAATGGCAAGGCTAGAAATAGCCCTGAAGACATTCACGTGAAGCTGACGGGCAGGTCCCCAGCTCCCAGGCTGACCTCGCCCCGACATCTGTCGCTTGGCAGTGGGGAATGGGGAACAGCTGGACAGGGCTGGGGAGGCGGCTGTAGCCAGATGGGAACAACATAATCCCTCTTTCCCTGCTGGCCTGGGCCCTCTGTAGTGAGGCAGGGGATACGTCCAAAACGAAACATCACAGCTGCCAGGCCAAGGGGAGACCAAAGGTGACATGGTTTCCTGACGTCAGTGTGCTAATCAGAGCAGACCGTCCGGCTGGGGGAAGGAGAATTAGGGGCAGCAGGCAGACACTTGCAGAAAGCAGGTCATCTGCGACACTGGACTTGCAGGGAGCCACGCTGCTGCCCTGTCCCTCATACCCAGACTTGGCACAGGCCTATTTTCTATTCCCCACCCTTCTAGGGGGGAAGATGCAGAGACAGCTCAGCTGCCAGTGAAGAAGCTGGGGTGGGGCTGGGACACTGGAAACCTCCACCCCTCCTGTTCGGCTTCAGTGTCCACTTGCAATGCCACGTTGAGGACCCCGCAGAGGGCGGGGTGGTGGAAGGACTCTACCTGAAGACTCAGGATAAACCTTGTTCAAACCCTAGCTCTACAGCATGGTGAGCAAGCTGCTCAATGTCTTCCCTGGTCTGCAGAATGGAGAGGCCAGGAAGGGTGGAACCCTACTCGGGAAGCTCCCGGGAGAGCCCCTGTATCCTGAGGTCCCCCTCAGGTGTGATTCTTCCCATCCCGAGTTGGGGTGGGAAGTGCTGGTCCACAGGCTTAGGAGATGCTTTCAGGGGAACTGGGCTCTGGGTCCTGCAGAGGCCTGGAACAGGCCCGGGCTCACAGCAAGGAGGGAGCCACATCAGAGGCATGCAGGGTCAGGGCCAGGGACAACAGATCCAGGAGGGCAGGGCCGGGGGTGTCAGGGCACCCCATTGTGGGGAGAGCAAATGGAGAAGGGGAGCCCTTCTGTGCTGCTCATAAGCCAGAAATAATCGCAATGGTGCTAAGTGAGTTCCCTGGACCCCGTGAGCTCCATATCTCTGCTTCTGAAATCCAGGCTTGGTGCCCAGCACCCCTGACTCCACACTTCAGCATGCTGGGACTTTCCAGTATTCCCCAAACACACGGAGCACGCTGAGTACTACAAGCACTGGTCTGTGCTGTGTCCCCTGCCTTTCGCTTCTCTCCTGGTAAACTTCTCTGCATCCTTCATGCTCACTCAGAGTGGCCGTTTTTGAAAACGAAATGGTGAAGGTGGGCCCCGTTGCAGGTCTCACAGGACGGTGAGGTGCCCTTGCATCTGCCTCCTGTGTTCCTTGGAGGACACCCAGCACGACCAGGCTTCGCCAGCATGAGGAGGGGAGCAGGCTGCCCAAGTCCCTGGGGCTGGCAAGGCCCAGAGGCACTCGGCCACACAGCGGAACTGAGGCTTCTCAACAGGCTTTCTGCTGGCGGGGCCTATGCTCCCTGGTGTCCTGGCCAGGATGCCAGGTACTTCATGGGGACAGCCTCGAGGAGGGAGCCTGGGCATAGTAAACCAGTGCACACTACTCTGCCCCCAGTGCCAGCACTGAGGCTTTTGAATGGCCCAACTACCCTTGATGTGCATGGATACCTGCGACCCGGTGCCTGCCGTGTGCCTGGTTTGGATGCCTCCCTGGCCAAAGCTATTCCAGGTCACCCCCAACTTCTCAGATCCCTGAGCCACTGCCATTTCAGGCAGCACCCCATGCTGGGAGAGATCTACAGATACATGGGGGTCCGTCAGCCTGAGGCCTCTCCTCAGAGGCAATGAACAGCAGGAAGCAGCACTGGAGGTGGCACCTGGCAAGCAGCCTCCACACCTGCTGAAAATGTCACTCATGGGTGTGCCTGGTATCCACTGCTGGGGACAACCATGGCCCTGCCCAAAACTCATTTAATCTCCTGCTGATGTGCAGTAAGTCCTGACATGACCCCCACTTCACAGGTCGGAGCCCAAGGCACAGACGGGCAAGAGGTCCTCGGCACCCTGGCTCTAAAGCCTGCATCAGCCTTCACACTACACAAGGGAACATTCTTTATTGAGGACCTACTAAGGACTACTAAGTACTGACCTGAGGCTCCATCCAAACGTCCTCACCTGCCATCTTCCCTTTGGCCGCTGTCTTTTCAAGTTGAGGTCATGCTCAGGAGACCCCTTAAAGGTTCAGGGACACACACACCCTGTTTCTCAGAGTGGCCCTGAGCAGGCCATCAGATGAGCCTGTGCTAATCTGGGATGCAGAAGGTCCCCTCCCATGACACCTCTGCATATTCCCACCCCACCTATCCTCACCAACGCATTCTGCTTCCAGTTCCCTTCAATGAAGTTCCCCACAATAAAGTATCAGGTGTGTCCCAACACCTGCTCCCGGCTGGTAGGAGGTGGAAAGAAGACACAGGGAAGGGGTCGAGCAGGCTTCAGGCACTCAGGAGGAGGAGGTGATTTCTAGGGACCACAGAGGAATGATTCTCCTTCCTGAGCCCCTCAAAACACGGCTCTGTTTGCTCTGACTGCCACATGCAGCCAAGCTAAGGAGGGTGATGACCACCTGGCAGTCCAGTGAGTTCCAGAGTGTGGCCACTCCTCCCACTAGAAACTGGAGAGAGGACTCCAGGGGAGGAGCCAGCAAATGCTCTTCCCTTAGGGAAACAGGAGTCACGAAGAGAGGT
Organism: Dolichotis patagonum; assembly: GCA_004027295.1. NCBI lineage: Eukaryota > Metazoa > Chordata > Mammalia > Rodentia > Caviidae > Dolichotis > Dolichotis patagonum. The sequence goes on from PVJX010002780.1 coordinate 64,909, forward strand.
GTGACTCCTAAAACACACCACAGTGTTCAGCTCAATTTCAGCACACCCCCTAAGCTCGGGCGTCCCAGAACACCGGTGTACACCTGAGAATCTCTGCAGAAAGGCCTGGAGTCCCTGGGCACTGCGTGTGAGAAAGCTGCAACCCACAGGCGGCAGTGGCTGAGCGGAGGGCTGGGGACCAAGGCCGTGGCTAAGGGGCGCAAGCTCTCGGTGGGCTGAGGATGCTGTCCGGGTTGCTTTAGGGAAGGGCACTTGTCTGCTGCGCTTCCTGTTCCCTCACCACACACACAGGAAGCCACCTGCTACACTCCAGTACTTCGGCCTTAGCCACGCCGCCAGCATCAGGGCACCCATCGCCCAAAGGGCAGTGAATCAATCAGTGGCAGCAATTTCCAAGTTGCCATTCCTCAACAGTACATTTAGTATGATGGGGACAAATCAAGTTAAAGGCTGGAAGAAAAATCAAACTGGATTTTTGTTCCCCCTTTGGCATACAGGTTCAACTTTTCCCAAGACAGCAGGAAGGCTTCCCAAGAAGCCATGGTGCTGAGGAGCCTAAAGATGACACCCAGATCTTTCCTGCCAAGCTGGGAACCGTGCAGGCCTTCTCGTGTATCCTGCTGGCCCTAGGACACCATAAACCCTATCATTAGAGTAGTCTTGCAAGCCAAGAACAGGAACTGGTCCACATTCTCCACCCACAAGAAGTCACATTGGTGAAATGCAAGGCAGCCTCTCAGCAAGAAAGACAGACCCACTCCTGAGGAGGCTTAGTCAGGAGGTCACAAGTTCAAGGCCAGCCTAGTAATTAGTGAAATTTTATGTCAAAAACAGTAAGAGCTGGGGATGTAGCTCAGTGGTAGAACATTTGCCTAGAATGTGCAGGGCTCGGGGCTCAGTAGCCAGTACTGTAAACTAAATACATACATACATACATACATACATACATAAATTGCTGCCTGGGGGAGGGGGGAGTAGGAGGGAGCAAAGTGTACAGTAGGTTCTTGGGGTTTAAGTGACACCTGCTCTTGGTGACACAACTCAAGGGCAGTAATATCAGCCCCCACCAGCCTTCTGGGGCCCCACTGTTACAAGAGACTAAGTAGTGGATTTAAATGATCACCTTGGTAGGCAGGGGCTCTGGCTTATGGTCACCGGGGTGGTACCTGCAGACACTGTGCCTGACCTTAGATAGGTGATCATGAGCGTGGTCAGTTCCCTGCATGTGGGTTTTATGTGCCTCCTGCTATCCTTGGCTAACCGATGTCTTCTTTTCCTTCGTTCTTTCACTCTAGTTTCTTGAACGGCCAGAACAGCCCCTGGCTCAGCGCCTTTCCATGGTCTGTCCCCTCTGCCCGCATGTTCCCCAGGAGAACTTCCTGGCTCACTCCCTCATGCCTAGTGAGGTTGCTAGCCTAGTGGGTTGCTCCCACTAGAACACAGAGCCCAGAAGGGCCAGGATTTTGTAGCATTTGATGATGCTCTGGGGTCCTCACACTGCTGAAATGAACCCTCCAGAGCTGCAGGACTCTCCAGCTTGACTGTGTCCTCTTCGCAACCCCTCCAGGAATACAATTGATTGTCTGAGATCTTAGGAAGTGTGTGAAGAACAAAGCAAGGAAGCAGCACAGGGGACACAGGCCTAGAAGCCCCTCCTGACGGTGCCTAGCTACTTGGAGGTGTAAGGAGTGGTTTGTAAGAGGAGGCTGGGGGTGCTCAGGGGGAAACACAGGAAAGAAAGGAAACAGAAGGCTCTTTATCAGCACCAAGCAAGGCAGAGTGGAAGTGGTGGGAAGGGGCTTCCTGCGTGGGGAGCTGCAGCTGAGCTCCAGAAAGGTCCCCACCCTGTAGCTGAGGCAGCTGTGCAGCCTCACAGCCCACCAAGCACTCCTGTGGCCATCTCTCCAAAAGCATGGCACACCTTGGCACCCCCTCAACAGGTGACCCCCAAGCAGTGGCCAGAAACACAAGCCAGAAAAACACAGCTTGGGCACTTGGTCGGAAATAAAGGACATTTTAGATGAGCTCCCCACTAAGCAAACACAGCAAAAGGAGGCTCTGGAGAGCAGGACAAACAGGGAGGCTGAAAAGGCATCTGCTGCAATCTCCTGCTGCCTGAGCAGTGCTGGGTATGGGCCATGATATGGGGACAGGAGTGGTCAGCAGAAGTGCTAGATGACACAGCTGGCCAGGGCATGACCAGAGTCACCAGGCCCCGTCCCCGTCTTTCACCAGCACAGGGGGCGGGGAGCAGCAAAGAGCTCAGGACATGCTCACAGACCTCGGTGACTTCAGGGCGGCATCTGTGCTCCACGGCATGACACCATGCAGCCCTCTCCAGCCCTTGGTCCCCTGCTCGGGCCCACAGCAGAGTTCTAACATGATGCTCACGGCAGCCTTACCCTGAGGCTCCCGTGTGAGGCACAGATTTCCCGGGAAGAGGGATTGGAGGCTCGGCTGGTGCAAGTGAAGTGGCATCTGGGTTCGGGTTTATCCCAGGACTGGGGAAGTGGAAGCTGGCATGGGGCGTGCACAGCACCACTACAGGATTCACATCCCTTGCGCCTCATATCCCTGAGCTCCTCCTCCTCAGGAGACTTTAAAAGAGGCTCCTCTTGGAGGTGGCAGGAAGTGCTCTGGGAGGAAACGATGACCCAAGGACACTGACAGCAACTATCAACCTTGAGTGGGACGCTTGAGGGCCAGGGCTCTCCCCAGCTGGAACCCCTCTCTCTGATGGATGTCCCATTCCTGGGTCCAGCAGATGCAAAAAGCGGCCAGGATGTGTTGGGAAACACAACCCCAGCTGCCCCCAACCCCCACACACACCTTCAGGAAAGCTGTGCACTGCTCTGCGGCAGAAGTGTCTCTAAAAATAAACTTGGCCCCTTGGGCACTTTCCTGCCTCAGCCCCCGTGGAGAAGAGGACAGGGGAGGAACTCACATCCTCAGCTGCCCTGCAGGGCTGCCTCTCTCCACCCACTCTCTCTCTCTTCTGCCCATCGCAGCTATAAATTCCCAGGGTCTCTCTGAGGCCTGGAGGGGGCAACCTGCCCACTCACTGTGTCCAGGGTCTGGGCAGGGCTAGCGGACAAGCAGGTACTAAGGAAGGGCCTCGGGAAGGAGGACCGAGCTCTCTAGTCCTAGTCCTGGGAGAATGAACTGGGTACATGGGAGGCATGTCTTCCCATCTGAAGGTTCCTATGCTGATGGCAGACACTGATCCCCAAATATTTTAGGGTACTAGGTGCCACGAATTCTACCAAAAGTGCAGTAGCATGCTATGGCAGCCCACTGGAAGAAGAGCAGGCTGAGGTGGGCCAGGGCTTTCAAGGAGCTATTGAGAAAAGCTGGCGTTTGAAGTGGAATTGGAGGGGACGGGAGCCGTAAGCAGGGGCAGGAAGAGGGCTATGGTGCAGGAACTGCACAAGCAAAGTGAGGGCACGCTGGGCACCAAGGCCATGTGAGCAGGGACCTCGGTCTGCACTGCCCACAGATGCGGGCCTGGCCTCTGGAACAGTGCCTGGCACAGAATAAGCGTCTATAAATAGACAGAATTCCCTGGGAACATTTTGGGTCCCAGCAAGGACCTTCACGTGCAGTGGGCTGTGAGCCTGCCATCTCCGAGAACTCACAGATCTCTGGGATGCAGCTGCCGAGCAGGGAAACGGCCTCCTTCCTGTAAGAAAGGAAGCAGGAAGCCAAGGCTCACTGGGGCACCAAGAGGCACCGTCAACACTCAGGCTGGCTATGCGGGACACAGACGCTCGCCCCAGGCCCGGCCTGGAGGTGGGGTGAGATCCGCCAGCACGGCACAACCACGAGGCTCTGACCCCACAGAACCAGAGCTGGGCTGAGGGTTACTATATAACACCTGCCCCACACCCACTCCTGGCAGCGGAGACACCTTGAGAAGTGAATTAAAACAAAACAAAAAACACAACATAACACTCTCTCCTTAGCGCTTGGAGGCCTCTTCCTGGCAAGTGAGGAGAATGAGCAATTAGAGAAGAAAACAGTTCATGACGCCCGCCTGGAAACACAGAAGGGAGGGGGGCATGTTCACTGAGCCCTGTGCAACCCAAGAGGCCCCACGTTCCTGGCTCTGTGGAGAGGGGGAGCCAGAGCAAGCCAGGGTGGGAATTAGAGAGCAGGCCTTGTGCTTCCAGCCCTGGGGTCCAGTCCCAATCCTGCCGCCGAGCAGCCTGACCGCTTCATCTCTGAGGCTGGGCTTTGGGTGCCCTGCATAAAACAGGGCCCTGACCACCTCTGTGCAGGGCTACTGTGGGACCTTGCAGGGCTGGTCACTGAAAGGCTACAGCCCTCGCACCCCAGAGGCTAGGGACATGAAACCATCCTCTCTTCCAGCTTTCTCAGCTTCACTGGATGAAATCCCCAGCCTCATGCCCCGCAAACCCACATAAGCCAGAGAATACCCAAACCAGGGAGCATGAGCGCTCCAGAAAGGAGGAGAATCACTTTGCCTCCTGTTCTTTGGGGTGAGGAAAAGGGCAGGGTGAGACTCAGGCATATGAAAAGGAATGGACAAGAAGCTGGTGTGCAGAGTTTTGTTCTCAGTGGAGGCGGGTGGTGGCAGGGCGCAAAGCCCTGGGCCACTTGATCTCTATCCTGACCCCATAGCCAATGCACTGGCCTCAGTTTCCCACTATGAGAGGAAGCATGCACAGAAAGATGGTACCTGTGAAAATACAGGCATTTTTCTAGACCACTGACCATGGTTGGTGGGCAACAGGGTGAGGGAGCAACCAGACTGCCCATCACCAAGGCTGGGGGGTGGCTGGAGACCATGCTCCCCAGCCCGGCAGGAACTAGCATCTTCAAGGCAGAACTCCTGCCTGCCCTGTCCCATGTCCTGGGGTAGTGCTGCCAGGCTGACCCTTCAGAGCAAACAGCGAAGAGCCACGCGGTGTGCTCTGTAAGTGGGAGAATAGCAGCCAGCAAGGCCTCGAGGGCCGGCCTGAGCATCTGAGCTGGTATCTGAAGCAACCAGATGCCGAATGTCAGTCCTTCCTGATCAATGATAAGTCAATACTGCAAGGAGCAAAATCAATAAACACAATCTAGCCAACATTAATCAGCTAATGAGGGTTTTTCAGAAAAGGAAACAGAAAATAAAAAGCCTCTGTACCTTGGACCTTCAAAGACCAGGGCCCCAGCACCGAAAGCCCAAGGTCACTATGTTGGTGACCGGGCCTTACCTTTGGGTCTGAGCAGCTCTGCACTGTCCCCGCTACAGGAAGAGGGATGGATCAATAGGCCCACAGAAGGGTGCTGGGCACTAGGGCACACGTGCCAGCATCCTGCAGGGAGAAGCCAACAGGAGAGACAATGAGACCCCCCAAACTCCCTTATCTAGGCCAACTGAATGGGGAAGCCAGCAAAGCCTGCTCTCATGCTGAGCAGCAGAGATCAAAAATCCCAGCAGCACATGAGGGTCCACCAGGGGATGTCAATCGAAGGTCTCCCGTTTACAGAGGGCCCCGGTCCAGGCCTCGCTCAGGGAGCCGTGCCTAACCAGAACTGGTGAATGACAGACGCACCCTGCTGTTTCCCTAAACTCCCCCTAGACTTAAGAAAACCACCGGAGGCCAGAACAGCCCCCAGCACACAAGGTTGCCTTCCTGTGGTTGCCCTCCCAGAACCCTGATGGGATAGAAAGATTTTTTGGTACTGGGGATCAAACTTATGATCTCGCGCTTGCCAGGCAGGCACGGAGCTGTATCTCCTGCTAATAGGAAGATTTTGGACTGTGGGGCAGCATAGGGCTGGAACGCTGGACAGAACAGGGTGGAGTCTTGAGCAGAAGAGGCTAATGACCGTCAGCAGTCCCAGCACGCTCTCCAGCCGGCCACTGTGAACTTGAATGTCCACAACTGCCGAAGACCCCAAGGCCAGAGTTGAGCACATGAAACACAATGGAAAACACAGAGAAATGGATATTCAGGGAGTCTTGCTTTCCACAGCCTCACTGACAACAGTATTTACAGGCACTGATGAAGTCTCCGGCCTAGGGACCCCTCAGAGCCCCGAGACACCCCAGGCACGCATCGCAGCTCAACACGTCTTGTTCGTCTGACACACTGATGAGTCCCCATCCTCACACCTACGCCCTGCAGGCAGGCAGCAGCCCCAGAAGAAGCTCCCTGCAGGTTGCAGGCACTGGGGCTGTTCCTGAAGCTGATACCCATGGGCAGGATGGCCTCCACCACTGAGGCCCAGGCACCAGGGCCCTGAGACGACAATCCGTGCCTGCAAGTGGTGAACCTCTCCAGAGGTAAAAGCAGCACCAAGGCAAACTTCATGGAGGATTGGGATGACGAAGTGACCAACTGCCAGGGAGCAGCACAGACAGCAAGAGCCAGAGAGGGTACAGAAAGCAATCTGGGAGGTGCAAAGAGAACCAGCAACGGGCAGCAGTGGGAGGTGTGGCTGCAGGAACAGTGGCTCTTCACGCGCCGCCCCCACCACCTATGCTGCTGGGGAAGCTGCAGCAAGCGGAACACGCACCTTTTGGAGGCAACCCTCAGGGACCTCGGCCATGCCGCCTCTGCCCGCGTCTCTACAGCCACACGTACACACTAGACTCCCAAAGAGACACATAGTCCCAGGTTTCCTAGTGCCACTCAGGGCCCTCAAGCTTTTCTCCTCTGCATGCCACCAAATGCCACAGCTTGCCAGGCCTCTGCAAGGACCTCTCTATCTTGCTTCGTAGCTTCCCCTGCCACACCTCCTAACAACTCCCCATTTTCACAGCAAGGAAGCCCCTGGTGAGGCTGAGGGTTTGCCATGGTAACGCCTCTCCACGGTCATCCAGATTTGGCCGGCTGGTCCCCTTCACTCCACCCGACACCTCTCTGTGGGTGAGGTCGTCAGCGTGACTCATGCCCCACACAACTAGATCCACAGGGTCCAGGAGGAGAAAGGTGCTCAGAGGAGGCAAAGAGGGGCCCTGCGGGGAATTCGGTTTCCAACAAGAAGTATCTGATGTCCAATGAGAGAATGTAGGGCTAGGGGAAGAGAAAGCAGAGCAGGCTGCCACTCTGGGACTAGACCTTGGGAGCAGGGGGCTCCAAACATCACAGGAATGCACCGCAAACATGCTGCCAGTTAACTTGGGTTTTCTCCAGTCACCCCTCATGGAAGTGGTGGAAAGCGAACCAGTCCACACCTTGAAGGGGAAATAACACTGAAAACACGAGCCTCGCTGAGATCTGCTGCGTGCATGTTTCACGCATGTGCAGCCATGGTCCCAGGGGCAGGGGTCTAAAACACAGTAATCTGATCTTGCTGCTCCCAGGAACAAAGAAAACATTTTGTTGCTTTACATTTTAAAAGTAAATCTTCAATATGCCTTTTGAATGATGCGGAGATGCATGGAAGAGAAAAAAGAACAAAACAAGACCAGCCTTAGCGATAAGAAAGCAGAAGTCAGAATAGCTTTCCCGAAAACTTTTCAGATCCCAGATGCTATGGTGCAAGTGAATTCGAAAGTGAATCTGCTTCTCTATAGGATTTCTATTAATAGAATATCAGTCTCTCCTCATCCCCACTAAATAAATGTCAAACAAACACTTAAAGAATACCAGTTTGACAGGGCGCCAACCTGCGAGCTTGCCCAGACGTCCCCAAGTCTCAGGCTGGCCCTGGCTGGAAGCGCAAGTTCCAAATGAGTGGGTGGTGACTGAAGCTGAAGGAGGAGGCCGTCTGCACTCCTCCACTGACACCGGGGCGGAGGCAGGCGGCTGCAGCCCGGGCAGAAAGGTCCATACATTGGGAAGGTGATTCCGGAGCACCAGGTCCAGGGCCTGACAGCCTGCCAGGGCCTTGGATTCCACAGGGAGTCAGGATTTCTGCATAGTTGTTTTGTTTTTATTTGTTTTTGTTTGTTGATGCAGGGTCTCACTTTGTAGCCCAGGTTGGCCTCAAATTCTTGGTCCTTCTGACTCAGCCTTCCCAGTGCTGAAATTACAGGCATGTGTCAGCATAGCCAGTCTCTGATTTTTAAAAACTGAGACACAATTTACATGCCGTGAAGTTTACCCTTTTAAAGTGTACAGTTCGGCGGTTATTAGCCTACTTACAAGGTTGTGCAACATCTAAATCTGGAACATTTTCACTACCCCTAAATGAAACTGCACCCAAGAGTGATTACCTCCCATTCCCTACGCTCCCCTCCGCGCCACCCATCTGCTTTCTGTCTCTATGAATCCATCTACGCTGGGCGTTTCGTATCAAAACAATCACACGAGGCTGCCTTTCATTTCTTCCCTTAACCCCATGTTTTTGGGTTCGTCCACACTGCAGCCTGCAGCAGTACTCCACTACTTTTTTAAAATTGGTGTATTTTAGATACACACAGTAACATTCATCACAGGGAATTTGTATCTATACATCTCTTGCTTATTTTTTCCCCATTCCCCTCTTCTCCCTTCAACCCCTCTTCTCCTCTTATTTACAAATGCTTTTTATTCCATTTTTCTCTTCTCTTTTTCTGCATCTTCCTTCCTTTCCCCTTCCCCCTCCCTTGCTCCTCCTACCAGTTGAACATTTTCTCTATTTCCCAATATCTATTATATATTTTGGTCCTATTTACACTTCAGTTTCTCACACCAGAGGAACAATGCAGTATTTACACGTGTCCGACTGATTTCACATAAGAGTTTGGTCTCAAGGTGCACCCCTATAGCTAGAACTGTCTCAAGCTTCTCCTTCTTTATGGTACAGCAGTATTCCATTGTATAAAACCCCACATCTTCTCCACCCATTCATCAACTGATGGGCATCTGGGCTGTTTTGAAGATTTAGCTATTACAGACTGTGCTGCTGTAAACATGGGTGTGCGTGTATCACTGTGGCATGATGCTTTTAATTCTTTCAGGAAAATACCAAGAAGGCGAAGAGCTGGGTCAAATGGAATCTCTTAGTTTTCTGAGGAATCTCCATGCTGATTTCCACAGTGGATGCACCAGTCTACACTCCCACCAACAGTGGAGAAGGGTTCCTTTTCCCCCACACCCCTGCCAGCATTTGTTATTGGTTGATTTCTTGATAATAGCCATTCTTTCTGGGGTGAGATGGAATCTCAGCATTGTTTTAACTTGCATCTCTCAAATGATTGGGGACGTTGATCATTTTTTCATGTATTTATCTACCATTTCTACCTCTTCATTTGAGAAGTGTCTATTCATTTCAGATGCCCATTTTTGGATTGGGTCTTTAAATTTGGGAGTTTTTTTTTTATATATAGTTCTTTATATGTTCTAGGTAGTAGTCCTTTGTCTGAGGAACAGCTGGCAAAACTTTTTTCCCACTCTGTGGGTTGTCTCTTCACTCTGTTGGTTTCTTTTGCTGTGCAAAAGCTTTTTAATAACATGAGATGCCAGTTGATTCTTTGTGAGATTTCCTGTACAATCAGGGCTTTCTTCACAAAGTCTTTGCCTACAACTTATGTTTTCAAGAGTACCTATTCTATTTTCCAGCAGATTTAGTGTTTCTATGTTAATAATTATATCTTTGACTCATTTCAATTTTACTTTAGTGCATGGTGAAAGACATGAATCCAATTTTAATCTCTGGCATGTGGAAAGTTTTTCCAGCACCATTTATTACAGAGGCTATTTTCCTTTCAGTAAAGGTGTTTGGCTCCTTTGTCAAAGATAAGGTGGCTGAGTATGTTTGGAGTTGTTTCTGCATCTTCTAAGATGTTTCAATGATCCTTAAGTCTGTTTTTTCTGTCCAGTACCATGCTGTTTTTATCACAGTAGCTCTGTAGTGTAATTTCAAGTCAGGGATTGTGATGCCCTCTGCCTTCTCTTTGTTGTCCAGAATTACTTTTGCTATCCTATGTCTCTTCCAAATGAATTTTAGGGTTGTTTTCTCTAATTCTGTGAGAGATTCCATTGGTATTTTGATCAGGATTGTATTAAAACTGTGTAACAATTTTGGAAATATGGCCACTGTATTTGGAAATATTTTCACTGTATTGGTTCTTCCTATCCAAGAAAGAACAAGGGAAATTGTTCCATTTTCTGATCTCCTCTTTGATCTCATTTTCAGAGACCTGTAGTTTTTCAGAGTATTGTATTTTTCAATGTAAAGGTCTTTTACTTCCTTTGTTAGATTGATTCTTAAGTATTTCTTTTTTTGTATGTTATTGTGAAAAGTGTTGTTTCCCTAGTTTCTCTCTCCATGAGTTTCTTATTTATGAACAGGAATGCTATTGATTTTTGAGTGTTAACTTTGTATCCAGCTATGCTACTGAATTTGCTTATTAAATCTACAAGTCTTTTGGTGGAGTTTTTGGAGTCTTCTATGTAGCATATCACGTCATCTGCAAATAATAATTTAATTTCTTTCTTTCCTAGCCTTATTCTTTTTATTAACTTCTCTTGTATAACTGCTCCAGCTAATGTCTCCAGCACTATATTAAATAAAAGTGGTGACTGTGGACATCCTTGTCTTGTTCCTGATTTTAAAGTAAAAGTTTTCAGTTTTTGTCCATTTAGTATGATGTTGGCTGTAGTCTGTCATAGATGGCTTTTATCAGATTGAGATAAAGACCATCTATTCCAATTTTCTGTAGGTTTTTTTTTTTTTATCATGAGTAGGTGTTGAACTCTGTCAAATACTTTTTCTGCATCCACTGACATGACCATCTGGTTTTTGTCCTTGGGCCTGTTAATATGATATATTATATTTATTTATTTGCATATGTTGAACCACCCCTGAAGCCCTGGGATGACTCCCTGGGGTCATGGTATATAATCTTGATGATTTGCCACATCTGTTTGCCAATATCTTATTGGGGATTTTTGTGTCTATGTTCATTAGGGAGACGGGCCTATAGTTCTCCTTTTTGGTTGGATCCTTCTTTGGTTTTGGTATCAAGGTAATGCTTACTTCTAGGAATGAATTTCTGAGTACTGCTTCCCTTTCAATTTCATTAGAGTTTGAGAAGTAGCAGTAGTAGGCCTTCTCTAAATTTCTTGTAGTGAATCTGTCAAAGCCTGGGTTTTTCTTTTTTTGATAGGTTTTTAATTATATCTTCAATTTCACGGATTAATATGTTTATTTAGAATTTTTATATCTTTTTGATTCATATGTATCTAGGAATCTGTCCATTTATTCTGTGTTTTCCATCTTACTAAAATATAGGTTCTCAAAGTAGGTATTGATGGTCTTCTCGATTTCTGCACAATCTGCTGTGATTTCAACCTTTTCATTCCTACTTGCATGGGTGTCTTTTTTATTCCTTTTTTTGATAAGGCTGACTAATGGCTTATCAATTTTATTTAATCTTTTAAAGAATCAACTCTTTGATTCATTAACTCATTTTCTTAGTCTCCATTGCATTAATTTCTGCTCTGATTTTTATAATTTCCTCCTTCTTATAAGCATTGGGCTTGACTTGCACTTCTTTTTCTAAAAGCTTGAGAGTCACCATTAGGTTTATTTGAGTTACTGTTTTTCTGATACGGGAATTAACTGTTATAAACTTCCCTCATAGGACTGCTTTCATTGCATCCTATAAATTCAGTGTGTTATACCACATTTAATTGTAGAAACTAATTTCTTCTTCAATATCTTTTGTGACCTATTGATTGTTCAGGAGGGTGCTGTTTAATTTTCATATGTTTATGAAGTTCTTCTCATTGATTTCTAATTTCATTACAGTACTGTCTGATAATACGCATGGGATAATTTTAATTCCTTCATATTTACTTAATCATATTCTATGAGCTTATATGTGGTCTATTTTGAACAACATCCTGTGTGCAGCTGAGAAGAATGTGTATTCTAGTGTTGCAGTGTGGCAATACTGTAGACATCTACTAAGTCCATTTGTTCAAAACTTTGGTTTGGTTCTGGAATTTCTTTTTTTTCTTTTTTTTGTCTAGTTGATCTATTTGTGACAGTGTGGTGTCAAGGTTCCCCATTACAACTGTATTAGTGCTTATATGGTTTTTCAAGTCCATTGATATTTGTTTTATATAGCTGGGTGTACTGGTATTTGCTGCATACATATTTATAATTGTTACCTCTTCCTCTTGGATTGTTCCCTTTACAAGGATGTAGTGACTTCCTTTGTTTCTCTTAATTAGTCTTGGCTTAAAATCCACATTTCTGCAAGTAGAATAGCTATGCCTGTTTTTTTCTGGGTTCCTGTCACATGGAGTATTATTTTCTGTCCTTTGACTTTCAGTCTATCACTTTGTTTTTTGGGGGAGGGGGTTACTGGGGCTAGAACTCATGACCTTACCCTTGCCAACCAGATGCTTGTGCCACTGCGCTAAATCCCCAGCCTCAGTCTATGAATCTCTTTTTGAATTAAATGTGTTTCTTGCATGCAACATATTGCTGGATCTTGCTTCTTGATCCATTCTGCAAGTCTGTTTTTTTTTGGTTGGTGAACTGAGACCATTGACATTGATGGTTATAACTGACATGCACTGACTTACCCTTGTCGTATTATTTTCCTGTTGCAGGTTTCCTCTTTTTCCTCCCTTTGTTTAATTACTTGCCTTGCCTGGTGGATCATTCTGTTGGGGATCATGGAGTTGGAGTCATTTTTTTCTTTTCTTTTTTGTCTTTTTGAGACAGGATTTCACTGTGCAATTCCAGTTGGCCTTGAACTCACTTTGTAGTCCAGGCTGACCTTGAACTTGCAGTGGTGATACTGCCTCAGCCTCCCGAATGCTGGGATTACAGGTGTGCACCCTATGCTCAGTCTCATTATCTCTTCCTAGAATGTCCAGTGGGGCTGGTGATTTAGCTCAGCGGCTCAAGCACTGGCCTGGTAAGTGTGAGGTCATGAGTTCAATCCCCAGTACAAAAAAAAAAAAAAAGAGAGAGAGAGAGGAGGGAGGAGGAGAAGGAGAGGAAGAAGAGAAGGAGAATGTCCATCAGAACATTTTGGAGTTCTGGTTTGGTGGTCATGAATTAGGTGTTCTTTGTCATGGAAGTATCTTATTTCTCCATCAATTTTGAAAAATAGTTTTTCAGGGTACATCAATTTAGACTAGAGGTTGTTTTCTTTCAGGGTTTGAAACATTTCACTCCAACCTCTCCAAAACTTGAAGGTTGTGTTAAGAAGTCTGCTGTGATTCTGATGGGCTTTTCTTTATAGGTAATTTGTTTCCATTTTCTAACAGCATTTAATATTCTGGTCTTCTTCTTGTGTTGAATTTCTGGAATCTTCACTATTATATGCCTTGGTTTCTTTGATCATGGCTAATGGAGTTCTATATGCCTCACTTATCTGTATGTCAATTTTTTTCCATGCTTGGGACTTTTTCTGTCATTTATCTGTGAGCAGGATTTTTTAATGTCATTTTTATTATCTCTTGCTTTTTCTTTGACTCCAATCAATCTTCTTATTATTCTTTGCATCATTTAGCTGCTGTTGGATTGGTTTTTCAGAGTCCCTTGCTATTGTTTTTTTCTTTTGAGACAGGGTCTTGCTGTGTATTTCAGGATGGCCTTAAACTCCCTTGCTATTTACAGGAAATCTTTCTTTTCAGATGATTGCTAACTGCAATTTTGTCTTCTATACCTGATATTCTGTCTTCACATTGGCTCATTCTGCTGTATATACTTTCAATGGAATTTTGGATATCTCTTGATATCTATTTGAATATGTTTCACGGATTCCATTTTTTTCCTATGTTGGACATTCATGGTTTCTATCGTTTTCCTAAGTTCCTCTACTTTCTTATCTGTACCTGCTCTAGAGTCACTAACCATGTCTTTTGTTAGGGACACCATTTCTACCCCACACACTTTTACAGCTGAGTAATGTTCTGTTGCATGGATGGACCACATTCTCTTCTGTATTCACCTGTTGCTGGACATCTGGATTGTTTTCACCTTCTGTCTATTCTGAGTGAAACTTTTGCCAATGGTCATATACGATTTTTTGTGTGTACATATGTTTTCAATTCTTTCAGGTATACATCTGAGAGTCCTGAATGAATTTTTCAATACAATAACGTCGCTTAACTTAAATCAAGGAATACACCTGCAATTTAAAAGCTCTCCAAACTCAAAAGACAAAACTGGCATGGGGGACAGTGAGCTTCTCTTTTGTCCCTGCACCTCTCCCTCTTCTGCCCAGTGCTCCTCAGGCAACCTCTCCACAACACCCGCTTCCCTGTGAAGACAGCCTGCCTGTGAGAGACCAGGCAGCTGGAGCAGGCCAGAGCCAGCCTGGCGGTGCCAGGGGGAGAGCACAGGGCAGAGCCCGAGTCCCTGTCAGTAGTGTGCCCCTGGGAAGTTACTTAGCCTTAGAGGAGATAGACAGGTCCAAAATCTGACTTTGCCACTTCTGGGCTCAGAGGGCTTCAAATAACCTGCCAAGTCTCTCTGGGACTCATCTTCCTTATGGGGTTGGGGTGGGGAGACAGGAGAGAAAGAGAGGGGAGAGAGAGACACTAGAATCCACCTCTGAACAGCTGTGAAGAGGTGGTGAGCTAATGAAAGCTTCGGTCTCTGGTCTGGTAGCTTGCCTGGCACACAGCAATTCGCAATAGTTGCTGCTGCTATCGCCACTACTGTTTCTTCACCCGCAGAGTTGACCCTTCACTTCCTCATCAGGAAACGGTAATTTGCACCTCCAGTGAGGGCCTGGCATGTGGCCACTTCCGGCAGCGGGACTCTGCGGGTAAGAATGGCTAAACTGCAAGCTCACCTCCCTGTGTGCTGTGCTGGGCCTTCTAAGAGCCAGGTCTCTGTCCTCTCGCACTGGGACAGCTCTGGCCACCCTCTTGGCTCCCCCACCTGTGGCAGGCAGGCTGGCTGCACTCTGTGGGGCCTGAGCCTTCTCCAGCCTCTTCTCGCTCCTGCTCAGCAAGCACACAGCCCTGGAGTGGAACTGCTCTTTCCCAAGCCCAGCTTGCTGGAGGCAGCAAGGAGCCTTCCAGGCCTGCAGAGTGAGAGCCCTTGAGTGCTGGCGGTGGCATTAGGGGGGCCACGGTGACACAATGAGGAGCTCTTCTTCTCCCAGCTGGGGCCCAGTACCAGCAGAGCCCAGAGGCATGAAACCCAGAGCTGGGGAAAAGGAAGCCAGCAAGGCTTCCCCGAGCAAGCAAGAGTTCATCAGGGAAAAAACCCAGCCTGCACATGTACACACAACACACACACACACACACACACACACACGGAGAAATTCTTAGCCTGCAGCAGTTGGTAGCATTATGTAAAATCCCAAGCCCACAAAAATATCATTTGGATGATAAAAAGTTAAATTTAGCTAAGTACAGAGTGACTAATACTATGAGGGAGAGGCAGCACCCCCAGTTGCCTGGAGCTGATACAGCTGGCTTTTAGAAACTTTTGACAAGTAACCAGGGCCTGTGCAGCGCAGAATAACAGATTATGTAATAAGAGGCACAGCCATCGGCCACATGAAACAGCGAGCAGGCGAGCGAGCGAGCACAGCTTCTCCAAGGAGGGCACAGCTGGGGCTCCCGCAGGACCCTGTCTCACAAAGCCTGGGCCATGGGGACCCGCGTGTCCAGAGGGCTCTGGAGGCACTGGCAGCTCACTCTGAACTTGACTGCTCTAGCTGCCTGCACTGCTGTTGTCTACTCTCAGCCAGGCCTTCTTCAGGCAAGGAGCGTTCCCAGAGTGGCTCAGGTGGACTGCCACCTTGGTGACCTCCAATACCACCAAGGTACCCATGCCTTGAGTCCAGCCTGGCCCTCTGAGCTGTCTGAACCCACAGAATGGGCTGGAAATGACAGTGTGCCAGGTTTGCGCCCAAGTCTGCAGGAGGCCTGGCTGAGGGCAGACAGCAGCAGTGCAGGCAGGTGTCCGTTCACTGTGTTCACAGCAGTGGCCGAAAGGGCGGAGCGGCCATGGATGGACAAATGGATAACCAGATGTGGCCCTGTCCAGACAATGGACATTAGCCTTGAAACGGAAGGGAACTCTGACACACGCAATACGGATGAACCTCGAGGCCACGCTGCTGAGTGGAATAAGCCAGTCAGAGGGACAAATACTGCTACATGACTCCACCTGTATGCGGCAGCTAGAGCAGTCAAGTTCAGAGACAGGAAGCAGAATGGTGGGTGCTGGGGCAGGGGTGGGGGAGGGAAGGAAGCTTCATCTTAGGCGCAGAGAGTCCTGTGGAGGGTGATGGGAATGGCTGCAAGACAATGCGGATGTACTTTAACGCCACTTTGCTGTACACTTAAAATGGTTAAGTGGTCAATTACATGTGTACTTTATCACAACAAAAGAAATTAAGAAAAAAGCAGGAAGTGGTGGTGGCGCCCTAGATGCTTCTGCACTTACGCTCTGGGGGAAGAAGAGGCCTTGTGAAAAACCAATTACCAGAAGTCACCAGCTTAGAAGCACCCATCCCACCCCTGGGGAGCAGGTATGTGGAAGGAACCTTGGCTCGTACACCCAGGCGTCAGCCACAGCAGTGGGGCCGTCTTGGAAATGGATCCTCAGTCCAAGTGAAGATGTCCCAGCTGACACCAGTGAATAGACACTGTCCCCACCAAGCCTTGTCCAAACTGCCACAGTGTGAGCAAATAAATAAAATGGTGAAGTTTCACAGGGTACCCTGTTATGCACTAACAGAGCACAGACAGTGGTCAGGCTCTCTGCGGGGCTGGCAGGCACTTCTCTAATAGGAGACACAGGAGACCTTCTGCACTCGCACACATGGGTCACTAAGCGGGGCCAGTGCTGAAGCGAGCTTGAGAGAACACCGCTTCTCCTCCACTCCCGCCATCCCCGTGGATCGGTGCTTATGTTCCACAGCTGCAGGGAGGCCAGGAAACTTCTCCAGTGAGCCTGTGGAAGACCCAGTCCCACTGATCCATCAACTACGTAACTCTCCATCGCCTTATCTGGGGCAGAAATTTGCACACTGGGCAGAGACACTGAAGGGATTCTGAACGCAGTGAAATGAACCACGGATCCAGGGTTCCAGAATTCCAGGGGATGACTCTGTAAGTCAGCTCCCCTCCTTGGGCTTCAGTTGCCCCATCTGCAGAGTACGAAATGGCTAGATGGTCCCTCTCCACTCAGTTCCAGGTTCTGCGGCTCCCTCGTTCTGACATAAGGGAAAACCCGACATCTGATCCAAAACCCAGTGACCTGCAGTCAGGTTTACAGGCCAGATTCACTCCCTGGGCCCCTCATGTGTGTCCCTTTGGAACCCTGCTTCCCACTGTGTCCTCTTGGGTTTGTTCCTTATTTCACAGCATCCGGTTTGTTTCAGTTTTTCTTTTCCTATGTCACATGTTTAGCCCTCTAGGGTTAAATGAGGTGATGAGATCAGAGGACACCACTTCCAAGCTCAGTCCCTGAGACGCCCCCACAGGACCCCTCGCGTACACCAACGTGCTTTCGTTCCCTCCCCCCACCTTTCCTCGCTCCTTTCTCCCCTCACCTGCCAGCTGACTGACTGATGGACCCAGCAGAGGACTAGCGAACACCACAACCACAGTATGAAAGGGTCCTGAGTCCCTGATTCACCAATCCAACAATGCCCACAGGAAAACACAGCTTCCCTGAGCTATGGTGCTGGGACTAAGGGACGTCTGGTGTAACAGCTATTATTACTAACCCTTACTAACACCTCACCGACTTGACACGACACGGCAGATAAGTGAGAGAAGCAGCAGCGGAGGCCGAGGCCTGATCTTTACTAACCCTCCTGAAACTACCAGTCTAGTTGCAACTCAGGGCAATCAGACACAGGCCAGTTCTGCACCCGGCAATCACATGCTGAACAGTGGGTGCGAGCACCCGTTTCCAAAATCCTTATGACACTGGGTCACGGTATTCTTCACCCACGATGAGATGAACAAAGAAAGAAACTAAAGAAGACAAAGTCTATACCAAGCCTTTTAATTGAGAATAATCTATAAGCAAATGAGTAGAAAGTCTTAGCTGTGTGCTTCCTGATAGGCAAATCAAAGAGGGAAATAAGCTGGAGCATGGCGCTCTGGCCAGCAGTAAAACACACTGGTTCAGGATGAGCAACAAGCTTTGTGCTGGAGAGGAGCTCTGAGGGGACTGGTCCACAGGGTCACCAGTTAGGGCCTCTGCATCTGGCACAGCCAGAGGTGACCAGGATTGCCCCAAACGCCACTGGCCCCCAGGGTGTGGGGACAGTTTTGCAACCCCACCTGAGGCCTGACGGACTCTTGAGGGAGAGCTCCTCCAAGTAATTCTTCATCCTCGTTAATGTCAACATGATAATGATGGAAAATATTTACGTACCATACCATTGCTGGGTTGAGTGGACCATCTGGCTACTGGATGTGGTAAGTATTGTCAGACACATGGCCCTTCCATGAACGCCGTGCCATAGCACTGATGGAAGGGACGGAAACGCCACCCCTTGGCCCACCCGTCACACACATACCATAGAGGATGTTTCCTGCTCATGCCTAGCTGGTCCAAGCCCACAGTGGGCCTAGTGACGCAGAGGTCAAGTAGCACCCACTAACCCCCAGCTCCCGACGGACCTGGGCTCCACACGGATGATGCATCTGCCTCCCGGATCGAGACTGGGCCTCCTCAGCACCTGAGCGTTCCAGCAGGCCTGGCAGCACTACTTCTGCGGCTGCCCATGGATTTCTCCAATGAGCTCAGGTGACCACTGGCCATTCCCAGCTCACCTGTTCCTGGGAGCAGTTTCTGCCTGCAGCTGTCACTCTTGGCCCAGCTCAGGCCTCACAACCACAGAAGGGAGAGGCAGAGGACAGTAAGCTCAGCCTTGCCCACATGAGAACACGTCTTTGTTCTGTCCATGCTGTCTCCGCTGAGTTCCAGCGCCATGCTGGATACACAGTTTTGGGTTTTTTGTTTTCCTGGACTGACAGGAAAATTTTTTCTTTTAAAGATTGGGGTGTTGGGTGGGCTGTTTTATTATTATTTTCTTAATTTTAGTAAAGGGAAAAAAATTCCTTTTGGAATCTGTTCTAAAGTAGCAATTTTCTTAATGAGACGC
The DNA here is from genome assembly GCA_004027295.1 of Dolichotis patagonum. NCBI lineage: Eukaryota > Metazoa > Chordata > Mammalia > Rodentia > Caviidae > Dolichotis > Dolichotis patagonum. Next base: position 83,906 of record PVJX010002780.1, read on the forward strand.
ACACGCTGGCCGCCCCCGTCAGGAGGCTGTGTCAGCATGGCGATCACATCGCCCCGTGAATGTGGCAAGTCGTGCCACCTCCCAGACAGCCATGAGTCACAGGGAGCCTGTCCCAGGTGCCTGGGTGGCTGCCTGGGGTTAGCTGCATGACTCTGACACAGGTTTTTCAAGGGGCATCTACAGGGAAGGCCTGGCCTTGTTTCTGTCACCTAGGAGGCTGCGGGTTTAAGGCCTTTTCGTAAGTAACTCCCTGTTGCCTGGAAAAGAAACAGGAAGGGCTTAGCAGTCTGCTCTGCCTCACCTGGCTTTGCGAGCCTGGGCGGCATCCAGACCCTGGAACCTGAGTTTAGGCTGTGGAAAGGCCCTGACTCACTGGCCCAGGTCAGCGGTCTCTCTGGGGCCATGGATCCCGTGAAGAATCATGACTGTCCCTGAAGCTGGTGCTTCTATCCCTACAAGTCACCTATGGACAGATGCCAGTGGCCAAACTCAGAGCCCTGGGCCAGATGTGGCAGGAGGCACTGTGAGGGGCATCTAAGCCTCGCAGTGCAACAGCACTGTGGCTCAGCAGCTGTCTCCTGAGAGCAGTTACGGGCTGGTATAACTGAGGCCACTGACAGCACCTCCGTGAGGTGAGCGGCCATGCAGAGGCAAGGCCATGTCCCTACGGAGCGCCTCCTCAACAGTCAGACCTGGACCACCTGCTCAGAGCCACCCTGTAGCTCCCCACAACACCTGCTCTGCACACCTGCTTCGAGACAGGCTAGGCAAATGCTCTTTCTGCAAGAGTTATCTACGCCCCTGGAAACAGGGAAATCGTAAGCAAGGCCACACCTGGCTGGGTAGCAACAGGCCAGGGACACCCCAGGGTGGACATGGCACAGCCCGAGCCCCTCCAGACAACAGGGTCTTAGACCCCAGGGGTGGCTATGCGCCCAGCCCAGGCCCAGGCACCACCAACTCAGCAGTTCAAGGAGAACCAAACACCGCTACACTACGGAGTCAAGCTGCTCATTCTCTTTATTCTTAGACCGCTCCTGCTTCTCTGTGTCTTTTTGTTCACCAGCTGAAGGTCACAGGGAGCTGTAGCTTTCCGTGTGCGTGGTTAAATAAAGGCAGCGTTCACCGTGTTACCCTGTTTCCACGCAGCGCAGCGCAGCGCAGCCATCAGCACCACCGTCTCCACCCTCCCACGCTGAACTCTGTCCCCATTAAACGCAACCTCTTTGTCGCACCTCCCTGCCAGTCCCTGGTAACCTCTGCCAAGGCCGCTCTTGGGAAGTAACGTCCTGATTTGTCCTTTAAAAACTGTTTTTCAGTCATGCAGGTGAAATCCAGGTCTCAGGCCTGTTGAAGCCCTTCCTGGGCAGCTCGGGTTACCCCCACCACGTGGCTCACCAAAGCTGAGATCTGAGATCTGTCCTGAGGTCTGACCTATGGGCATCCAGAAAACACCAGGCTTCTCAGACACCCAGAGATGGACAAGGTGACAGAGGAGGGGTGACAGAGACTCTCCTGCCCCGCCTACCTCCCTCCTGATGGCAGGAACCCAAGCCCCAAGGGTCCCCTCCTCTTTATGCTTGTGAACAGGACACCTAACAGACAGGGCACCCTTCCAAGGCTGCATCAGGAGCTCTGGCCCACTAAGTGCCTGGAAGAGACACTCACCCAGGACGATTTGGCTGCAGATTTGCATTTCACTTAAAAGCTCTTCCTCGCCTGGGGCTTTGAGGTTGAAAACCACTCCCTACACTCACAACCTCTAAGTGGGGTGCAGATGGGCACTACCTTTTAGGACAGCGGTGCGGCCACAGCTGTCACAAACAAGAGGAAAACGCAGAGGAGCTGGCAATTTGCCCTCGAGCCGGGTCCAGTAACGCGGGAGGTACCACTGGCAGAACCCATGCCTCCCCGGACCCTTGATGCCTCCCAGGACCGTCACTTCAGCCTCGCACGCTTCCCACCTCCCCCTGGCCCCCTCTGAACACCCTCAACAGCAAACTGGGCAACAAACCAGGCTCCCCTCCCATCCTTAGAAGGCCCAGGCGACTGTAACCAATCTGACAGCCCCCGCCTCCGGGATTTATGCGCTGTGAGGCCAAAAAAGCAGACGCACAACAGTAGGCAGCTATTTGTGCTGGTTTTGTTTTTTAAAAAAAGTAATATATATTCATCCATGCAGAGAATCTCTTGGGAAGAAAAAACACACACAAAACTAGCAACCACCGCTGTCCCTAGAGGAAAACAGAGACACTGAACACAGGTCAGGAAGTTTGAGGTCTGTCTGTCTGTGGACCCTTTTCAATCTTGGTATCAATCCTTTACTTATCTAAATGACTTTTGAAATAACACATATGACTTTTATTATATAGTTTATTATTTTCCTATAGTCCATTATGTTTGAGTTCCATAAACAACCAATGGATGCCATCTAATTTACCTTTACAATCTTACTTAAGTCTACGGCCATGTGGTGTACAACTTTCTGAATCTTATTGTATATATGTATGTATCTATGGGTTGAACCCAGGGCCTTCCCACTGAGCTACATTTCCAACTGTTCCCCACATACACATCTTTTTTTTTTTTTTTTTTAAATTTGAGACAAGGTCTCACTAAATTGCTGAATTGCCTAGGCCAAGGGCTAGAGTTTGCAATCCTCCTGCCTCAGCCTTCCAGAGTGATGGGATTACAGACATGTGCCACCATGCCCGGTTTGTCATACTTTATAAACAAAGGAAAGAGTAAATAATTAAGTGAATGAATAATAAAGAAAAGCATTTGAAAACTAATATCTTTTGAATATTAGAAAAGGGACTCAAATTGTTAGAGAAGGGAGAGGTTAAAAAACTAATTGATAAATTGATACTTAGGTACAAAGGCAGATGTGGGAATATTAAAGGATGGTACACACCACCAACAGGGCAATTTAGATTATGTTAATTTAACAAGACTGTTAAATTTTAATATTATTTTGCTCTTTCAAATGCCAACATTTAAAAGAAAATAATGGGTGGCCCAAACAATTTTAAAACAAATCTTCTGGAAGCATATTATGGACTGTTATTCTGGGAACTTTATTCTATAACCCAAAAGAGTAAGAAAATAGAACTGAAAAGCAACCAGGCTCCCCAGAGAGGTGACTGTAATTTTGGGGCTCTCTAGAGATTGCCGAATGCTGGGCATGGGAACCCCTGCCCTGCGCACCTGCACAGCCCAGCCTGCCAAGCAGGGTGACAGCAACTTTGCCATTCACAGATGGGCTGACTTGCTGGGTGCGGGGGCTCACACCTGTCATCACTCCTTGGGGAGCTGAAGCAGAAGGACCATAAATTCAAGCCCAACCCGGGCAACTTAGTGACTTAGCAAGACCATGTCACAAAAATCAAGAAGAGGCCTGAGTGGCAGAGCCCTTGTCTAGCACGTGCAAGGCTCTAGGTTCCCTCCCCAGGGCAGAAGCAGAGCCGGGCCACTGAGGCTCCTGGAAAAGCTATTGCAAAGCCCCAAGGATTTTTGTCCTAGGAAAATGCTACTGGCTCCTGTGCATGGTCATATAAACGTGTGGCTAAAATAAGGTAAAAAATGTGGAGCAACAAAACCCCACTGAGGAGAGAAAAGAAAAAGAACTAAGCAGCGTGAAGGGGAGACCACTCAGAAAGGAAATACAGGGGGGCCTGAAGGGTCAGCCTGAGAACATCTGGCCTGCACACACCCACCTGCCCCTTCGCAGCCTCCGAGAACAGCCCAGTCCCTGACAAGGGACTTCAGCCACCTGTCGGCAGCGCCAGGCAGCTGGATGACTCAGCCACACCTCGGAGAATGAATTATCTGAATTATCGCTACGGTTCTCTACTGATTGAAAGGCAAGAAATGCCTTGAGGGGCTGGGGAGTTAGCTTAGCAGCACAAGCACCTGCCTGGTAAGCACAAGGTCATGAGTTCAATCCCTGGTACCAAAAAGGCAGACAGACAGAGGAAGGAAGGAAGGAAGGAAGGAAGGAAGGAAGGAAGGAAGGAAGGAAGGAAGAAGAAAGGGAGGAAAGGAAAGGAAAGGAAAGGAAAGATCCTTGAGTATGATCAGGGTAATGACTGGGGAAATGTGATGAAGCTAGCTCCGGAAGTGTCCTCGTGCAAGTGGTGCAGTGGTAGTAGCCAAGCTCCCGACTGCAGAAGGAGTTAATGATTTACCTCCAAGCACCAGGTTCTCACAGGGTCTCCTGGAAACACTGCCCCCTGTTCCATCTACATGGTAGCCTTGGGTAGGACCCACAAAATTAAAGGGACATTGTGAGGGCCCCCCTCTTAAAGAATGCACAGAAGATGGTTCCTGTCTCTGGAGTTACCATCTGAGATACTGGATGTCTGGCTTTTGTAAATGACAACATAATCATGTGCGAACATATTCTGGAACATTCTGGAGGAAGCTGGAAAACTCTACATCACATCATGCACACCACACCCCTCCACCTCCTGGGGTTCTAGGTCCCAGGAAGGCACTGGAGACCTGAGATCTCTGCACTGCCTGGGTGTCATCCTCGTCTAACAAGAAAATAAGGCAACTGGTTGCTGACAACCATGCAAACAAGTGTCAGAGGTCTCCCACCTGTCAAATTTCCCGACTAGTTTCTGCTGACACATTGGAAAGAGAAGGTGTTTGCTTACTATTTTGCAACGGGCTGCTATACGGTCTTACCCCTGTTCTTCTAGCTATCTTCCAGGTCATCTACCTTCAAAACCCAAGATGCTAGACACTCTGCCCCTCCTTTCTAAGAGTTATGTCCCATCTACTGCACTGGCTTGAATCTAGGATAATGTTTAGTTACGAGAGAGGACATGCTTGTCTTGCAACAGACACCTAAGCAGTATCTTTCAGAGTATTGCTTCCTAGATGTTATTTGGCCCCAGAGTCCTACTTTGCTGCAATACCTAGGAGCATCCTGAGTTCCTCAAAAATACTTTGGCAAACAGTGCTAGCTAGAGATGTTATCATGTGGAAATCTGTCTTCTAGTCTCTATGCTTTTAGGAGTAATAGATGTGGAACTATATCAAATGCTTTTCTGGAATCTATCCAAAGCATCTTAGTTGTTTTATTTTTTTCCCTTTTCCTTTTAGATCTCCTAATATTTAATCATCTGCTTATGTCTGTGAGGCTGGTTCATAACCCAGCATAATGAGCCCTGTGCTGGGTGGTGTAGTGGGGACACAGAGAGAGCTCCTGTCTACAGAAGAAAGGGAGGGGAAAGGACACATGTGCACACCATGAACATACGCACCTGGACACCACAGGAACAGCAGGCTAGTGTTTGTGAACAGTGTGTCCTGTGCAAGGCACAATAAGGACCCCACATACGCATCAAGCTAATCAGAGCGCTTCCTCCAGGAAGTAGCACAGAATACCTGGGGACAAGAGGAGTAAGGGCCTCTGGATGTGAGTCCTGCCTTGTGTGGGACCCCGGGCCATACTTTCTTGCCCACAATTTTCTCAGCAGTAAACCAACCGAAATAATTACAGACTGAAAGGGACTTTCAGGACGCCCAGTTCAGCCTCCTTCATCTGCAGGCCACGGCTGAAGTTCAAGGAGGAGCTGATTTGACAAAGATCATGGAGCCACCCCTGTGTCCTCCTTGGTAGTAAGGGGAAGGGAAGAGAAACAAGCCAGAGCTCTGGGACCTTGGGCAGAAAGGAGGAGGAGCATACCCCACGTATCAAGACTCTCCCCGGAATGAGCATCACGGCTCCTATGTGGAAAGCCAGCTGAGTCCAGGAGGTGGCCAGCATGCTAGGTGCAGGGTGCAGAGGCCAGAGGTAAAAGGACCTGGACGGGACAAAAGGATAATGCTGGGGTCACCCCCACTGCAAGCCAAGGTCACTAAGGATGTCTCTGCTTCTGAAGTCAGGCACGGTGACACACACCCATAAGTCCAGCACTCAGGAGACTGAGGCAGAAGGGTCACAGCAAGTTTGAGGCAGCCTGGGATATACAGTAAATTCAAAGCCAGTGAGACCCTGTCTCAAAAACAAACAAGCAAACAAACAAACCCCAAAACTCCATAGTACACACATCAACATAGACTGCAAGGATAGATTTTCACATCCATCCATCCATTCAACAAGTGTGAGGTCTGCCGTGGGTTGAAGAACATCCTCCCTAAATTCAAGTGCATCTCAGGAACTCTTGCTTGGAAACAGGATCCTTAGAGATGTACTAGGAAGGTCACAGTGGAATGGGGTGGGTCCTAAATCCAGCATGACTGGTGTCTTCATGAGACGAATACTGAGGGAGATGGCCACGTGACAGCTGAGGCAGAGGGGAGGGTGAGGTGTCTACAAGCCAGGGACACCAAGAAGTGCTGGCCATGACCCACAGCTGGGACAGAGGCCTGGACACATTCTCCTCCATATCCCCCTGAAAGAACCAACCCTGGTGACATGTTGAGTTTAGACTTCTGGGCTCCTGAATGTGAAAAAATAAATTTCAGTTGTTGGGAGACACCCAGTTTGTGGAACTTTGTTATAGTGGCCCTGGGACACTTAACAGAAGGGTATCAGATGGCAGCCCCTGTGACTGCCCTGGAGCAGGAGACAATGTGAGGCAGACATCAGGCTCCAACAGTCACCTTCCCTCTCAGCCCCCCTGGAGGGCGCCCCGAAGCCTGAGCAGCTCTGCTGAGGCCCTGATGGGCGGGATGCGGCAGGTCAAGCTCTGGGAAGCACCGGGTGCAGGGCTGAGCATCTCACACACATTCTCCTCTAGCCCTCAGGACCAGCCAGGGCCGGGAGGGCACACAGAGGCCCCGAGAGACCACAGGGGCCGCGCGTGCACAGTCCCCGAGAGGTCTGAGGCACGATGCAGCTGCAGGCCCAGGCCGTCTGAATGGCGGAGGGGTCCTCAGCCCACCCCACACAGCGCCAGGCCGGCAGCCTGTGCCCCTGGGCATCGCCGTCCCCTACTTGCTCTGCAGCTGGGGACCCAGGGACCACGGGGCAGCTGGCATGTGCTCTTTGAAAAGGTATTTATCTTTCCACTTGCTGAGAGCAAGCACAAGCCATAAAAGGACATGCCTCACGTCAGGTGCACAAGCTTTCTGCAGACAGATGTTCATATGCACGCGCGGCCGTTAACTGTCGGGAGCGCCCGCCCTCGCAGGCCCCACTGAGCAGCGGGCTCCAGCAGGCCACAGGTGTGAGCACGGCTCCACGGGCTGGGCCAAGGCCAGCGGGGCTCTGTACTCACTGAGCCAGTGCCACTGGGCCAGGCAGCTGCCAGGGTTCTAACAGCATCGGTGAGCAACCCTACAAGCCTGGGATTTGGGGCTTTGTCTTTCACTGTTTCAATCATTTTCAAGTCGACAATTCAACAGCATGAAGCACACTCGTGATACTGTACAACCACCACTGCTAACTGTTTTCACCACACTTCCATCATCCCAAACAGAAGTTCTGCACACATGAAGCAACAGTTCCTGTCTCCCTTAATCCAGCCTCTGGTGACCACTATTCTCCTGTCTCAAGACATTTGCCCATTCTAGCAACTGTGTATAAGGAGAAACACACAGTATGGGCCTTTTGTGCCTGGCTTTTTTACTGAGCACTTTCAGGTCATCCATGTCACAGCTGCGTCAGTGCTTCCTTGCTTTTCATGACTGAATAGTATTCCACCATGTGGATGGACACAATCTGTTCATCCACTCCCCTGCGGCCAGACACCTGGACTGCCTCCACCTTTCAGCTCTCGTGACCAGTGCTGCTGGGATGATTACCTGCTTTCGGCCCTCTGCAATGACACCTAAACGCGGCATTCCCGGGTCTCGGGCTGACTCTGTGTTTAATTATTTGAGGAGCTGCCAGCCTCAATTCCATAGCAGCTTCGCTGTCTTACCAGCAATGCACAGGGATTCCGATTTCTCCACATCCTCTCCAATCCTTATTTTACCTGTTGAGTTGTGGATCATAATCAAACCTGAAATTTTTAAGAGAGGGCAGAGGCAGGTCCCACAGGAGCCCACCTGTGGCTCCACAGCCAGCTGCTGCCGTGCATCCCCTCTGTCCCTGCTGTTCTGCCCAGGGCAGTGGGCAGATCAAATGCTGGTGCAGTCAGGTGAATTTGCGGTTGTGGCTCTGCACAGATGCTTCCGCCTCTCCGCGCCTCAGTTACTCCCACCGTGGGGAAGGCGCTAGTGTCCTGTGGCAGGCCGTGGGGCACTTTCATAAACTCTGAAGGACTGCACCAGGTGGGGGAGGGTGCGGCGTTTCATGCTTCCCCGACACCACTTCCATGGCAAGGTAGGAGAAGGACTGGACTCCGTGGAGACCCAAGGTGCCCCCGATGCAGAGAAGCTGGCCGGCCAGGGAGGATCATGCCTACTCGGCAGGCAGGGCTGCGGCGATCCAGGAAGGGCCCAGGGCAGCAGAGCAGCCCCACCACGGCCACAGGGCACCGCCCAGATGGGCCCCTGCTCCTGAACCACCCATGCTGCAGCACCGTGCTCTTGCAGGGCCGCACCTAGGGACATTCAGTGCAAGACAGAGCCAGCATCCCTCTCCGCCTCTCTCTGTCTCTTTCTGTCACTGTGTCTGCTTCTCTCAATCTCTCTGTCACACACACACACACACACACACACACACACACACACACACAACTGACTGAGGCCTCAACTGAGCAGTTCCAGGAAGGAAACGGGACCCCCTTCCTCACTGGCAGGAAAGTCATGCAGCCTCACGGGCCACTGGCCAGCATCGCCATAGTGACAATGTGACAGAGGCTGCGGGCTAAAAATAGAACCTGTACCTGCCAAAAGCACCCTCTGTTTGGCTCTAGCAGTGTGGGGCTCGAGAAGCTTGGGGACCAACACCCAGACAGCAGAGAGAAGCCCTTGGGCTAGAAGAAGAGCGACAACATACATGGCAATGTGCACCCAGAGAGATAGCTTCAGGGACAGCCACGGCCATGGCCCTGGGCCACCAGCTCCTCATGGGTGGCCCCAGAAGGCCCTCCTAGGAACCCCCCATCCTTTGACATCCGAACAGCCTGTAAGGCTTAACAGCTGTAAATCCCAGCTACTCGGGGGGCTGAGGCAGGAGGGTCTCAAGTTTGAGGCCAGCCTGGGCTACTTAGTGAGGCCCTGTCTCAAAATAAGGTTTTTAAAAGGGGCTGGCAAAATGCTTACCTAGCAAGTATGGTTCAACTTCTAGCACTGAAACAAACAAATCAATGGGGGAAAAAAAGTTTCTAACCAGAGAACACCATACTTTTCATTTTATATATTTTTAAACTATTTGACTAAAATTTTTAAAACCATTTTTGAAACATCATTGAGATTAAAGAGGAAATAGGGACATTCTGCACATGGGAGGGGGGCCCGGGGATGCAGGGCAAGGGGAAGGGAAAGTAAAAGGACTAAATGTGTACAGTGTGTATCTGCGCCAACACCCCGTGACCAATGTGCTCCCCACACCCTGCTGACGTGGAGTCATTACCACAGGACACTTCATGGAGTCCATGCTCTCAGCAGACACAAGTGGACAGTACAGCACTGCTGCCTGCGGGCTCCTCGGCTCCTTGCGCTGTCGCCCACCTCTAAAACGTGCTCGTCTCGCTTTGCCTCGCTCAAATTCTACGCCTGTTGTCCAAGGACTCTGCTCGCCCTCTCCTAGCCCCTGGCAGCCATTCCCATCGAGTCTCCTGGAGTCTCCAACAGGCTCTCTCAGTCACCCAGCTGGTCTCAAACTCGTGACCCTCCTGCTCAGCCTCCCAAGGGGTCAGGATGGCGGCCGTGTTACCGCACCCGGTCCTGAGTCTCTAACTTCGCCTACTCTGAGGACCCTGCATACTCGTGTCATGCAGTATATGTCATTCTGTGATGAAGAGTAACTTGTCTTTTGTGCCTGGGTCAGGTCATGTCATGTAATGTCCTCGAGGCTTGTCCATACCATCACATACAGCAGAATTGCCTTCTTTTTTTAAGGCTGAATAATGTCCCATGTTGTGGATATACAACATTTTTTTTAATCTATTGACAGGACATTTTAAAACTATTTGTTTGTTAAACTTATCTTTGTTTATCATGAACATATATTATTTTAATTTTTTAACTGTATTTTTTAAAATAAGGACAAAATAGGCCAGATTTAGCTCAGTGGCATAAGTGCTTGCCTGGCAAGCGCAAGGTAATGAGTTTGATCACTGGTATCCCCCCCACAAAAAGGGACCAAAATAAATAGAAATGTAACTTGGTGCTAAAAAACAAGCTTCTTGCTAGTAGTATGTGACATTCTTCAGGTGACCTTCAACAATTCCACCCTCTGTCCTCACCTTATCTCCTATGTAATCTATAGTGTGGATCACAGTTTAAAATTCTTGCTGAGTGTGGTGGTGAACGCCTATAATCCCAGCACTCAGGAGGCTGAGGCAGGAGGACTGTTAGGAGTTCGAGATCAGCCTGGGCTACATAGTGAGTTCAAGTCCAGCCTGCACTACATAGTGAGACCCTGCCTCAAAAAACAAAACAAACGATCTAAGATTCTTAGTGTGATTAACTATATTACAGCTAATTAATAAGCAGCCTAAAAACTGTCAAATACAGAATGCAAGTGTTCATTTATCACTAGTGTGACTTCATAATTAAACACCCTTGATGGGCAAACGTGGAAATGGGCAGCATGCGTCCTAGGCACCGCTGTGAAGGGCCAGGAAGCAGCCCCGCTGGTAATGGATTTCCTGAGTCCCCGTTCGTTTGCTTTGGAGCTAATTCACTCGGAAAGCTAATTAGCCTAATGAAGGGGAGCTCATGTGAATCCCAGACTAACGCCTGCTCTCTCTCAGCACCCTGGGGAGGCTGTGGATGTCACCCTCCTGGTTCCATTTCCTGAAGGAGGGAGGGGGCCCGGGGGACCACACTTTACCTCAAGAGGCCAAGTGTGTCCTGCCTTCCCCTGCTATTAACTCCGGGAGTCAGTAGACTCTCAGAAGGCCTTCAGGTCAGGACATCGCCCGCCACCATCTCCTGGGCCTTGCTCCAGGCCTTGTTCTCTGTGCCAGGGAGGGACCCTTCAGGCGGGGGAAGTCATCCTGCAGCCTGCAGAAGCCCGGGTGGACAGGGGATGGAAAAACCCACTTACCTTCGGTGGAGACTCTGGGCCTGGACAGGATGACAGCCATCAGGGTGTGGCAGTCCGAGTCAGATGGCGAACCCACCCCGGGCCACTTGGCATCCCCAAGGGGGTTATGCTCCCTGGACGCACACATCTGGAGATCAACTCCCTGAATGGTGATCAGCAAAGGCCACTTTCCTAAGAAATGAAATGGCCCAGACCCCTGGGCCTCTAAGCCCTCCGAACCCAGGCTTCCTTCATGGTTCCTCTCCCAGAGGGTCAGAAACACCCAAACGTCCCTCACAGTCTATCCACGTCACGGACTGTTACCCCTGAGAGCAAAGGAAACTCCAAACAACCCTCGAAGTTGGCCCCTGAGAACCCTATGCCAAGGGAAGACAATTCCACCCACCTACGTCCCTGTCATAGTCAAACTCACAGAGACAGAAGCAGAACAATGGCTGCCAGGGGCAGGGGAAGGCAACGAGAACTAGCCATGGTTTAACGGGGACAGAGGTTCAGGGCAGAAAGATGCAAGTGTGCTGTGCACAGCTGGTGGCGACGGCCACTCAACCATAAGGCTGTCAACTATACAGTTAAAAATGGTGGAAATGGTAAGTCTTATATGTATTTTATCACAAAAAAAAAGGGAAGGAACTGACACAGGCTATAGGAGGACCCTTGAGAACACCACTGCATGGAAAAAGCCAGGCACGCTGCACTGCACACTGTACAATCCTGCGCACAGGAAAGCCGAAGAGGTAAACCTGCGGGATGGAAGCAGACCCGCTGGGGGAGGGAGGAACGGGAGGGACGGGCACCCACGGGTGCACTGCTTTCTGGAGTGACAGCAGCATTCTGGACTTAAGAGGTGGTGGCTGGATGCCGCTATGAATGCGCCAAATGCCACAGAATCTATCCTTTAGGAACAGGAAACTTCGTGTGAATTTCACCTTCAAGAAAAGAGAAGAAATCTCACCCATCTCCGTGCCCCCCCTAGAGGCCAAGCCTCCCTCCATCTCCCCCTCTCCACCCTGCCCCCGCCAGAGCCTGCTCCACCTCTCTGTGCCCAAAGCCTGAGCTCAGCCAGAGGCGGGGGTCCCCGGTGACTCCAAGCACCAATCTCCACAGCAGGAAAGTAGAGACACTGGCAGTCCACCACCCAAGACAGCAGGCGGGCCTTGCCCTGAGACCCCGGCGTCAGCTTTGGGGGGAGCATAGCTCTGCCACCCCAGGCGCCTCTGTTTCTTTCGTATGACTTGATACCCTTTCCACCTAGACCACCCTCCCCAAGTTTCTTTTTTTCATTCAGAGATTTAACCCCTCTTCCAAGTTCCAAACAGGCCAGGCACCCTAAACAACTTGCCCATCACTGTGGGCCCCACTGTCTGGGGGCACAGCCAGGCACCAGGAGCTAAGCCAAGAGGACAGTGATGGCCACTGGACTTCAGATGGTCTGTGAAGCCCCAGGAGATGTCAGCACCTGCATAGCTGCTCTAAATACACTGCCCAGGCCACCTAGGGAAGGCAGACCCTATAGCCCCTGAGTCCCAGGCTCCCAAAGCAGGCCACTACATCACCTCCTGATCCCCTTAGCCTGGCGCCAAGATCCTTAAGCTCTTGCTCTAAAGAGCCCAGAGCCATTAAAGAAGTGGGCGTGGGAAGGACTGAGTAAGGTCCAGCCTGCCCTCCTCCCCTGCTGGCTAACTTGTCACAACACCTCTTTACCTAGAGAGACACAGAACAAATAGAAGACTAAAAGCAGACAGGTGGAGGGGAAAGATAATGACAGTGGCTCAAGGTTAGTGTGGCCTCCCCTTCCAGGACAAGCCCCAGCCCACTCAGAGCTTTGGTCATTTTTAAAAACCCCCTCTCCAGCCAGGCTTGGTGGTACACACTTATAATTGCAGCACTTTGGGAGGCTGAGACAGGACTGCAAGACCAATCTGGACAATTCAGCAACCTAGCAACATCTCGTGTTAAAATTTTTTAAAAATCACAAAACAGCCAAAGCTAGCTCAGTTGAAGGCTCTGGGTTCAATCCTCACTGTCATACACACACCCCTAAACAAAAAGAGTGCCACATACAGGATCCTCTGACCAGCCGTGACCTGTCCACTCCAAAAGCTGCTCCCTCTTCAGGGAGAGAAAGGCATCAGCCCCGACACATCTCCCTTCCTGAGACCTCCAAAACCATGCCCCGGGCCCCTACCTGGCCTCTGCCCTCCAGTTTAGAGTCTCTGTAACGCTTCACAGCAGTAAAGAATTTGGGCTCAAAAATCTCAAGATAGCCAAACATAGTGGTGCATGCCTATAACCCTAGGACTGAGGGAGGAGGATGGCAAGCCCAGCCCGGGCACCTCTGCAACTTGACCCTGTCTCAAAATAAAAACATTTTCATGGCCCTGAAGCAAGGCCAGCAGATCGCTGTAGCTGCTGGTTTCAAACAGGAGCCTAAAGAGAATTCTTTCTGTGGTCTGTTGGCCATTTCAGAACTTTGGAAATGGAATGGTCAGTTCATCAGAAAGAAATAGCAGGTGAGTGTGGCAAACTTTTGGGGCCCTGCAGGGGAGAGACCCTGGCACCTCGGGACCTGCACCGTGCCGTTGACTTGGGGTGCTGGGAAACAGGGAGCTCCTCCCCTCTCTGGGAGGCAGCTGTGAATGTGGCAGACTTTCAGTGGCCCAAAGGAGAGAGACCCTGGTGTCAGGACCTGCACTGTGCAGTTGACTCGGGGTGCCAGGAGAACAAGGAGCTCCCCCCTTCTCTGGGGGGTGGCTGTGAGACTGCCAGCACAGGGGCTGAGAATCAAACATCTCATGTCGTCCTGTCCCCTGTCCCATGCCCCCCCCACCTTAGCAAGTGGGAGCCAGTGAACTACACCTCTTGTGAAAAGATTGGCTATGTTACTTAGTATGAGCTCCCCGTATGCAAAGATATGGACAACCATTTGGAAGAAAACAAGAGACAATATGACAGATAGTAAAGATCTCTGGTTGTCTAGCTTTGAAATTTATGCTTTCTTATGTCCCATTCTGTTCTGTTTTGTTGTGTTTAATTTTACCCCCCTTAAAATAAAATTTAAAAAAAAAAAAAACATTTTCAAGTGGAAAGGGGCCTGGAGATAGAGCTCAGTGCAAAGACCCTGAGTTCAATCCCCAATACTGTAAAAAAGAAAAAAAAAACCAAAAAACTGTCCTGTCCTATCTCAGGGAATCTTAGGCCACAAGGCCCTGGGTCTCTTTTTGAAAAGCAAAAGCTATAGAATGGATGGAAGAGAACTCTGTTTTCTTCTCTGGGAGAAAAAAAAAAAAAGAAGAAGAAGAAAAAGAAAGAATGCAGGCAAGCCCAAGTCAAAGCTGGGCACGGCGGTACATGCCTGTCATGGCTGCAAGATCAAGACCAGCGTGGGCTACACAGTGAACTGACAGCCAACCTGACACACACAGCCAGACCCTGTCTCAAAACAACAACAACGAAAAAAATCTCGTATCGAAAAGTTCCTCACACGGCCCAGACACTACCAGATCAGGAAATACAGGCCAAGAAAAAAAAAACAAAAAAACAGTAACCCACAGCAAGGGCCACGTAAGGACACAACCAACCCCTAACAGAAACGGACCTCATTAGGCCTAGCGTCTGGGCCAGCAGTTAACTTCCTGTGCAGCTGGGCCCACATCATGACCTCTCTGAGTCATGGTCCCCATCCGGGAAACATGACAGGTGAAAGCACTGGCGGCCACATCATGACCTCTCTAGGTCTCGGTAAAATGGGCACAGCAGCATCTGGGAGTCAAGCTCAGCGGCCAGGCGCAGCCGGGGAAGGACCCCTCGCTGCTGCAGCTCCCGCCAGCGCCTCCAGGACGCAGGGCAGCGCCAAGCCTCTGTGCCAGGCCCTAGCTTGGCCAGACCCCAGTCCTACAGTTTGGAGGCTTCCCAGGAGAGGATTCTTAGCAGCAGGGAAGTCCCCAATGCAGGGCTGACCTGGCTGAGCACGGTCGGGGTGCCATCTGTCCAACACCCCCCAAGTCTTGCCACTGCCAGGCCAGCCACCAAGACAGCTTCGCGTGAACTGAATGTCCCAGATTTTATGAGCTGGACTCCAGGTCAGCAGCCGTGTCCTTGAGCATTAATCCTGCTCTGCTGCCAACACCCAGAGCCCAGCCCTGTGATTTTAGGGTTTGAGGGAACCGGAAAGCCGTTGCCCTTCGTGGAAAGGTCAGACTCTTGGACTTGGTTTTTTCCAGTGCTCCTTCTCACTGTCCTGCTTGCCTGACTCTAACTTCCTTCCCTTTCCAGCCCCCTGCCGGAAAGCCAGACAGAACATTCCTCAAGCAAGAGAAGGCGTATGCTGGGGGAGGTGAAATGAAAAACGAGTGAAGGCAGGTGCTATAAAACCTTGGTGCCCAGGGAGCGCAGGACAAATTGCACCAGTCAGGAGTCATTACCTGAACTCACGAAGCTTCAGTGAGTCACCCAAGGCGGGGAACTGACATCAAGCTGGTATTCACTGTCACACTCCAGGACGGAGCCCGGGTGCAGGCTGATGGCAGCATCAGTGACACGCACCCCTTGCCACCCCCAGCAGCACAGGCACAGGCTACATCGTGCCTGACTATAAATTAATGAGCCCGTTTCCTTGCTGGCTTAATACAAATCATGCTCCAGACCAATTAAATAAGCTACTTCAGGATGCTGTTTCACTGTACTGGAACTGTCAGGCGTGGGGGGAAACGAAGTCCCAAGTTGTCCAAGCCGGATTGACGGCCGGCCGAGGCTGGGCGAGGGAGCGCGCTTTCAGAATGCGGGAGCTTTTTGTTATTAATGGTGTTTTAGTGTTGGGTTCTTAAACACATCAAACAAATTTCCTCTCGCCTGGGAGTTACTGACTGCCATGGGGCAGGCTGCGGGCCTCCCACCTCCCAGATGGCTCAACCACAATAAACGTTTGGCCTGTCAGATGCACAGCACTGGCAAACTAATTGAAATATGCTGCAACGCGCAAACCCAAAATAAATGTGAAATAATTGTTGCCTTACTCGATCACTCGCCGAATCGCCTGCACGTCTCACCGGCCCTGCAGAATGGACATCCCCTCCCTGCTCCTCAGCCTCACTGATGTGTGGTTTTTCAAAAGACTTCAATGCTTTTTTCCACCGTGACTACCCAAGTGGGGAAAACTCTAATTGCAACAAATGTTTGGTTTCTCTCCTTTTCATGAAGAAAAAAAAAAATGCAAGTGAAAAGTCAACTCTTACAAAGTGCCAGGAAAGCAATTAATGGGCCCTTCAACAGGAGCGGGGAAGCGTCCTCAGATCCTCAGGGGCGTTAGTGTCCTCCAGACTTGCAGGGAGACCCCACCTCATGGGCAAGGGAAGCTGTTTCCTGAGTGCCACCTGCTTGCACTAAACACATCTGTCCCTATCCCCCTCCAAGGCCTCTCCCCAGCCCTCCCCAGGGAACCTGGCTCCAGTCAAAGCGGACCAGGGCGGTGAAGTACACGGCCGGGAGGGTCCTGGGCAGAAGGTCCCCAACCAGCAAACAAGACCATGTAGTCCGTCACCAGGAACCACCTCCCAAGGGAGCTGCACAGCCCTGGAGAGAAGGATAGCACAGTTTGTAGCACACATGTACCAACTCTTTCTCTTTGGCAGTACTGAGAACTGAAGCCAGCGCCTTGGGCACGCCAGGCAAATGCTGTGTCACTGAGTTACACCCGAGCCCTTTTTTAAAATTCTGAGACTGGGTCTTACTGAATTGTGCAGGCTGGCCTTGAATTTGCAATGCTCCTGACTCAGCCTCCTAAGCAGCTTGGATTACAGATGTGTACCACTGCTCTCAACTTGTAGCTACTTTTTCTAGGGTACACGGAGGAGTAATTTTGGAAAGGTTCTGAGAGTACAGAAGTTAGAAGCCAGGATGTGAGGTGTGGGCCTCAGGAGGCCCCACCCTGGGCTGAAACACTTCCTTAGGAAAACCATTCCTCTGCCCTCAGCCCTCATGACAAGGGCCGACTCTGTCAGGGGTGGACACTGCACTGGGTCACGTTGTGTGTGGGTACAGGGTCCCTCTTCCCTTGTGGAGAGGGGACATGGAATAGGAGGGTAGAAGGAGTGGAGGGAAGATAGGTCTCCTTTCCTATTGTGAGCCATCGCAAGAATCTGGCCTTCACTCGCCAGGGGCAGGCTGGGGATCTGGGCATGTGTGACATCCGGAGGGCGGGTCCTCCTCATTAGTGGAGTCTGCACCTGTGAACTCAGCTACTCACTAGCATGCACTTGTAGCCCCAAACCAGTACTCACAGTGTTTTCAAACCTGCACAGAGGGGCGGAAAATGTTAGTTTCCAAGCTGAGGCAGAAGGAGGCGACAATTGCCTCTTATGCCATGTCCACCACGGTCAGTTTATGCTGCAGCTCTGGAATGTATGAACTGCACCGTGCGTGGGTCATTCTGCTGCTTCAATGGCTCCAAGCACAGTGAAGTGCTGTGTGGAGGTCCTGAGGGCATGGTGTGCAGAAAGGCTGTGTTACATAAGTTTCCTTCAGACACCAGTCACAGTGCTGTCAGTCATGAGTTCAAGAGTTCTAATCAATATGGGTACTGTATAATACATAAAGTATCTTCTGATGGAAAGACAAAAAATAGGGGCTGATCAGCTGATGAAAATGTCATAAGCAAAAACTGCCAGGAACCTAACCCTGTATTTCCCTGGGGAGCAAAGAGTCAGGGTCTGCTAATTCAGTGGTGGGGGTGACTTTATAGAGCACAACGACGTTGAACAACAAGACTGACCCCCTGGGCATGTATGACACATGCTGAACCTCCACCAAGGTGATCCGCTGGGCTAGACCATCCGCCCCTAAGGCCAAAGGCTGGCAGGTCCGCACCCCACAGAGCCAAGCACTCCGCCTCTGCTCTGAGTTCAGACTCAGCCTCAGTCTCCCCCATGGCTCCAAGTGCTCCACCTTCCCTCATCCATGACCCCCTGACTGTGACCTCTGACCTCTACAAGAAGAATAAGGAACCGCTGGGGCAGGCGCTCACGGGAAAACTTTTCAAGAATGTCTGGGGCATGTCAGCCAGGAGGGGGGTGAGACACTGGTTTTTTTTACTCTTGCTCTCTTTCCCTAAGGGGCTGCTTGGGCTCTCCCTCTGCCTCTGCCTCCTCTTTTGCTTCCTGGCCACAGAGAATGAAGATCTAGAAAACACCTAAGGGGTTGCCTGGGTTTTGGACTGGTCTATTACCAGATCCCTGCTTGTTGGTTAACTGCCATTTTGTCCTCTGGCAAGGCCAGCTGCTCACATGAGTAACTTAAGCAAATGCCAGCCAGCCTCTCCTAACAGTGCTCTTTATGTCTCTGGCCATAAAGGTCCACAGGGTTTGTCACAGTGTTTGCCTGGCCTGGGTCTAAGGAAGTCAGTAACATTACACTTAGTGTGCCGGAAGAAAGAAAGGACCGACATGCAGGCTGCTGCTGCCAGCCTCGAGAGCATGAAGAAAAGGGACCGACCTGGTGATTAGAGACCTGGCAGTCTGGTCCCCACCTGGCAGAACAGCCTTGGGCGAGTCTGTTCTCTCTGTCAGCCTCTGCCTCTCTCACGGCTCCCATGTTCTCAGACCCTCTATCAAGGCTGCAGAGGATTTGAAAAAGGCATCACCAGCCTCCCTACTTCAAGCCCAGAAGTGACCCTCTCCACTCCCGTGACAAAGCCCACTCCAGAGAGGCTCTTTTGACTGCCGGATTTTGCATCTAAATCTAACACATGTATGATTGTGTGACTGGTGTGGCTGATTTCAAATCCCAGTCTTCCAGGAAGGTAGCCCTGACTACCTTAACCAGAAAGGGCGTCTGCCCCTGAACTCTGCCTTCAAGCAACAATTATCTCACACTCCTTGGGTTACCTGAGAACACCTCTGCCTAACCCCACTGTGAGTGGACACGAGCATCTGGCGAACACTGTTTATTAACTCTCTGATTAATTATCTGTCCACTGCATGCCAGAAAGTTTGTGACAATTTATACTTTGTTTTGTTTTGGTTTTTGGTACTGGGGATCAAACTCATGACCTTGTGCTTGCCAGGCAGATGCTTATGCCACTGAGCTAAATCTCCAGCCCTTCTGACAATTTATAAAAAATACAGGGCCAGGGATGTCGCCCAGCAATACAGCGCCTGCCTGGCAAGCACAAGGTCTGAGTTCAATTCCTGGTACCAAAAATGTAGATATACAGATAAATTTTACACATAAACATACACACAGGGAAACAGTAAACAGAAATACAGATTATGGAGGAAAGTAAACGTGGTTGCCACCTGGGGTAAGCATCACATTGTATGCTAAGCATCCTGGAAGCCAAGGCAAAGAGGGAAATCACAATCATTTGGAAAATGTGGACACAAAGAGTCAGAGAGGAATGGGAACAAATCCAGACACATCCCAGGCAATTCAGCTGTCCTACCTGTGTCTCTTGGGGAAAGTGGGAAAAACCACCAACTACTCCTCAGGGAGTACTGTGGGCCTGTGCACGCACTGTGCGGTGCCGAATATGCAGACAATACCTGTCTTCCTTCCTTCCTTTCTTTCTATTTAGCAAAGGAAAAGGCAACCTAGTTTCCCAGGGAAGCAACGTTTGCTTGGCCTTAAACTCTAAAAGAAATGTTTGTTACAAAGCACTGTAAGAAGCTTAGCAAAGGGAGCAATACCTCAAATTATGGTTTCACAGCAAATGAGGCGAAGATTTGCCAAGTGACAGCTTCCTAAGATACCCAAGTAAAGCTTAACAAACATCCACCAAATGACCCATGCAGAAGCTGTGTCTGGAGCTAGGGGCCCCTTTTAGTGGCTGTCTGCAAAGGAACAAATCTCATCCAAGCAAAGCTGAGAAGCGAGATGCGTTCACCTGACAGCTCACTCTGGATTGGCCAGCTGGTCATAAACAGCAGCCAGTCCTGCCTCTGACAAAAGACACCGGAGTACAGCGCGATCACGATCCTCTCACACACGAGCACAGGGCTCTGAGCATCTTTTCCTAAAGCAGCATGGCAGTGACCTTGAAGCACTAGACATGTGCTCTTCAAATCTTGAAACTAATTGCATGTATTCTATAACTGCCTCGTCTCACAATCCTAGTTGGTTCTCCAAAAGGATCATCCAGATGGGCTGGTTAGGACACCATGGCCATGTGTTCATGGGGGTCATCTGGGCCAGCCCTCTCACTCCCCAGGTGTCGACCATGTAAGAGGCACATGGGAGCAGATGCGCCATTCGGGGTGGCGAGTCAAACTGAGGTGACACAAAGTGGAGGGGACCTACTCCATAGGAGAAAATAAACTGGGTCCCCAGAGAAGACAAGGCATGAGGGGAAGGCACACAGCCCCGTGCCTTAAAAGCCTCCAGGAAGGCTAGAGGGCTGCATCTGAGTGTAAGGAATGGCAAGGCCAGGGAGGGGCATATGGGAACCGGACCCAGGTCCCCAGCACCTTGCATTCAGACAGAGGAACTTTCTTGCAAATTCCATATGAGCAACAACACCAAGAAGTCCAGTAACTCCAGCACTCTGGTGGGCTGAGGCAAGAGCACTGTAAGACTGAACCCTACCCTACAGGGGCAAGTTAGCACCAACAAAAACAAAAGCAGAAAATACCAGGTGACTTGGTAAAGCTCGCACAGCGCAAGTTAGTGCAAAGCCAGGCATGGAACGCAGCCCTCTTGGTCCCCAGAGTCCCGTTCTCTACCCTGGTGTTTCCAAAGCATCGGCAGCCGGAGGAGGCCAAAAGAGAGAACAGCTGTTCCACACCTCCACTGGAGGACCCAACCTACAGGCAGGGCCTGGCCAGCTCGCAGCAGAGCTGCGCTGTCCCAGTCATTTGGCAAGTCACTGCCTATAGGAATGGCACTTCCTAACTGGCTGTGTTTCTCTGCAGTGGCTGACGCCTGGGCAGCACAAAGTACAGACTCTTTAATAGGAGGGCACAGCCCAGAACCAGAAAAGGAGGGTCCCAGGAACGAGCCTCAGCAGGGCTTCTGCTCCTTGCAGACGCTGATCGGCCCCAGATGACTCAATCTCCAAGCCAGGAGCTCACAATCCGGCAGGGGAGATAAACCAGGCACAAAAGTAACTATAAAATACGGCAGCCGGTGATAAGAGCCACACAGATAATGCAGCGGGGGCGCAAAGCTGAGACAGGAGTCCAGGTTGGGCAGCAGTGACGATTCCAGTGAAGGGGGAACATTTGTGACTTTCCTCCCATAGGGTAGGGGGGAGGGACACCCTGTCAGCTCCGGTGACTCACGGGTGGGGGCAGAGGAGATCTCTGGCAGTGGATAAAGAAAGATGTTCATTGAGGTCTCCTTTGAAGAACCCAGAATCTAGACGAAGGAGGCAGGCAGGCCCAGGATTTCGGAGATAAGGAGGAGATCAGGATAGGAATCCAGGGTTTCCTCGCAGGACTTGTCAGCCAGGATTTCCCCGCAGGACAAAGCTAGAGGACTTGCTTCGGAAAGGTCCCTGCGGTGCACGCACTGTTTACTCGGGGTCTCCATTTAGAATGGAGGGGCACGATTCCTGCACCCTGGGGGAGGGGACACTTTCCTTCTCCCCAACCCCTCACGCCCCATCCCCCACTACTGGCTGGAAAGGGTACGGGGCGGGCGGAAGAAGGGAAAGTTGCTGGAGACTTAGGGGCCCCACCCCACCCGGCCCCCTCGCCCACCCCGACTCCCAAGCGCAAGCCCTTCCCGCGCTTTCCTGAGTGGGGTCACCCTAGCACCTGCCCATCCAGCCCTCGCCCCAGACCGACCGCAGCGACACTTGTCCCTTGGTGGGGGTGGGGGCGCCCTCCTCCCCCCCGCCGCGAACACGAATTTCGGAAGTCGGCATTCGGGGCACGAATTCCGAGGCCAGCGCGGCGCCTCGGGCCGCCCCCCGGGCCGGGGTCCCGCGCACCACAGTCTCCCCTGCCTGGTCCCCACGCCCGGGCCCTCGAGCTCCCCGGCCCGGGTGGGAGGCCGGGCCTCCGGGCCCTGCGGGCGCCGCGCGGGTCCGGGGCGCGCCGGCCTGGGCTCCCGGGGCCTGGGCCGCCCTCGCCGTCCCCGTCCCTGCCGTCCCTGCCTTCGCCCGCCGCCGCCGCCCACACTCACCCGTCGCTCTCTCGCTCTGGGCTCGGCGGCCGCCGCCTCCTCCTCACGCCGCGGCCCCGGCCCGGCCGGCTGCGCCCCGCGGCCCCGCGCCCCCGCCGCCTGCTGGGCCCGGGCGAGCGGCGGGCCGGCGGGCATGCTCCGGCGGCGGCCACGTGCGGCGCTCGGCGCGGCGGGCGCGGGCGGGGAGCCGGCCGGGCCGCTGGACAGCTCTGCCCCGCGCCTCAGCGGCCCGCGCGCGCCGGCCCGGCTCGCATTCCCTCAGTGGCGGCGGCGGCGGCGGCGGCGGGCGGCGCCTCCTCAGGCCGCGCGGGGAGCGGCGGGGACGCGGGCGGGGCCGGGGGGCCTGCGGAGTCGCGGCCGGAAGGACCCGAGCCGCCCCGGTGCCCGCGGGCTGCGCGCCCCGCCCCCGCCCCGCGCCCCCTCACGCGCGCAGCCCCGCCGGCCTCCGACTTGCGGGTGACCCCGGGACGCCAGGTGCACCTGGGGAGGGGACGGCGGAGTCGCGGTGACCGGGACGAGCGAAGTTCCCGGAGTACAGCGCGCCAGGCCGAAGGAAGCGAGCGGAAGCCCAGACCCCCAGGCTGGACCCCGCAGTGGCCACAGACCAGAGACCTGGAGAAATGGGGACCCTGGGGTTCTTTCTCCACACACCGAGCGCGCTTCCTGGGCATCGCGGAGACAGCCAGAGGATGCGCGAGGCTCCGGTCCCCACCTCCAGAGGAGCAGGCAGGGCCCAGAAATAGCCGCATCCTGATGTTCCATCCCGATAAGACTCTCCAGTTGTCAGATTAAAGGAACAAGAGGGTACTTGGTGAGATGTGAAAGAAAACTATTTAAACAAGGACAGACCTCTTTGCCAAAACCTTAAGTCGTGGAACTAAAAAGGGCACACCTAACACTTAGGGATGGTTGACCCATCACAAGTAGCACCTTATAAGGCGGAGAGACACAGAAGTGCTCCTCAGGGCAAATGCAAACTAAAATTACAGTGGTCCGGGATGTGTTTCAGATAAAGCCAGGGAGAGAGCAGCACAGGCTGCTCACCTTCTTGGCTACCCTTGATGTGCATACTTCATGGCCCAGAGAAGCTACCATCGCATGACCATGACACCTGCAGGGAGCTGGGGAGGTGGTATATTCATCAGCTACCCGCCCTGGACTCCTTCCCTGTGCCAGGAGGTGCCGAGGTCCCTTTGGATTTCTGGAGCATCCACAACTGTCCAGGGTGAGGCTCTCTGCCCTGTGAAGCTGGCTGGAACCAAGCTCCTGGATAAATGCCACTATAGCACTTTGATGACTATGCAAACCACTGTGAAGTCCAAGGACTTACACATCCCTAGGGCTTACCACTAAAAACCAGATCTCACCATGAGCGGGACAAATAAATACACTAGGACCACGACATGGTTGGTATCCACAGAGATTTATTGAGTGCCTAGAGGTGAGAATGAAGATGAAATGGTCCCTGCTCTCCTGGAGCTTACAGTCACATCACTCCAATATTTAACGACATTAAAAACTGCAAGGGGCACTTGTCTTTGTCTAACCATCAGCAGCATTGTATAAAGCAATTCTTCCACATTACTGGTCGTGGTTAGAGTGAATAAATATGAGTAAAACAAAATTATCTTTGAAATCTGTAGGCCCAGCGATGACATGATAATGGCTAGCAAATACAAATGTATGGCTTGATTCCTCATATATCTGAGGACCCTGGGGAAATATAGCACAAACCAGACAGAAAAAGACTACATAACAAACGTCCTAAAAATACTGGTGTAGTTTAATGTATTATCAAATCATAGAGCTCTTGGCAGGGCAGGCATATTTTGTGCAATATAACCAAATTATCCAGAGCTACAAATCTCGTAACTACACATGACTCACTCAGGCCATAAGTATGACTCACCTTTGTGATTCCTGAAGGGCTCCAGGTGTAGATTTATTTTTTTAAGGGTTCTTAAAAGACTTGCAGCACAAGTGGCACGCTGAAACTTTAGTGAAAACTGCTCTTGAGACATCTAAAATTTAAAATGGCAATGTCTAATTTTACTACATACACTGTTGCAGGGTTCAGAATTCCAACAGCATTCAGCAAAACGCCTGGCTTTTCTGGGTTAAAAAGGGGATGGCTCTTAGGTTGGTTATCAGTCTCCCTGTGAATCTTCTAGGGCTCAGGGGTGGGCACAGGAATCACCGAGAGATCTACCTATGGAACACGTGAAAGCGAAATTGTTTTAACTACACTGGCAATTGCTTTTAGGAGTAGTCTGTATCAACTCCCAAATCACCAACTTTATGAAGATCAAAGTGTTTTCTAAACTTACACTTGACAGTTTACCTCCTTTTAAATTTTTGGTCACTAAAAAAACCCCTCACATTAAAGGAAAACTCTTAAACTCCAAGAAAACCCATCATTTTATATAGTTAAGTCACATGACAGAAATGCCAACCCAAGGTGGTTTTTAGGTCAACTGCTTGGGACACAATCCTTTTCTATTTTTAAAAGAAATCACTATCTCAAAAACCGCTTAATGCATAATGAATCTAAAATGCACTATTACACGTTGACTAAGTGCCAGGCACGCTAGCCATAATCATCTCCCTAATGAAAGGAATGAAAGAGATCCCGTATGGCTTGGTCTTCTTTCACAGAAGAGGAAGGCAGACCTGCCTCAGCATGTGACCCAGGTCTGTCTGGCTCCAAGTCTCCTCTCTCCCCACCCACAGCCCCGTACCCAGCAGTGACCATCCCAGCTTTAGCCGGAGAGGCCCTCAGAGGCAGAAAGGTTCATCATGGGGAGCAGGGGGCAGGAAGACAATAGCAGAGCTGGCTTCCACCTGTATTGTAAAAGGCACTTCCCACGAGTGGAGGATTCACCTAGGACTTTTCCTAACTGCAGCACAGCTCCAGCAGAGAAAGTTTACCTCCCTAGGGCGCCAGATGCTCTTCAGGCCGACTGCCACCTTCCCCACTTTGGGGCTGGGCTGTTTTTCAATTGAAATCCATCAGGTAGCATTATGGGGAGGAAGATGGCTGCAGGCATGCTCCTTGCTTTCCTTCTTCACAACTAGGAAGGATTTTAATTTTTTTTTAATTAAGAAAGTGATAGCTTGGGGCTGGGGATTTAGCTCAGCGGCCTAAGTGCCTGCCTGCCAAGCATGAGGTCATGAGTTCAATCCCCAGTACCAAAAAAAAAAAAAAAGTGATAGCTTCAACCTATTACTTGGAAAAATCAAAGCATATGCTCTCGGAGAGGCACGGAAGATGTTTTGATGGAGCTTAATGCCTTTTTTGGAATCAGCCAATTATAGGCTTCTAAGAAGATAACTCCTTGGCAAGATAAAACTATCATCTTTTCTGAAATGGCAATTTCCTTATTCTTAAGCATGTAGCCAGCTTTATGATAAAATGGAGAACAATGACACAGCCTGACAATTACTTTTTAATGACATACACCAGAACACACGAAGGAAAGGAGCATCACCTGCAAAGTCAACCCCTTTACTTGGCCTAGACACAAGCTGCACACAGCTTGATTAAAATGAACTTTTTCTTCACCATAACTAGATTTTTTTTAAAAAAGAGGCTAGAAAAAATCAAGAATGAAGAACTTGATTGTTGGTAATTTGGATTAGCTGGCTCAACTGGTTGCAGATGAGCATGGAGGTTCGTTGTTCTGTTCCAGGTCCCCCTCCTGGCTGAGAAGCCCTAGATGTGGAGAAGGGAGCAGGGCTGTGGGCCTCAGGCCAGGAGATCAGCCAGGCAAAGCTTTGGTAACAGATGCTCAAAGATCATCTAAGACCCTCCTCAAAGGCAATCTTCACACCCTAAAGGAATAGCTGGGCAGACTTGGTTCCCTAGAACTACTACTAAAAGTGACAGAAGGAAAAAAGCTCAAAGAGCAAAACAGAAATAAAAACCTGAACACTGTCAGTGGGAATGAATTTTGAGAGTCAAGGTGGAGTCTGTCTAGGAGCACATGCCAAGCTCAAGGGTGTGGGCACTGGGTTCACATTGGCCACCAAAACGTGGAAGGCAAAGCAGGTCGGCCAGGATCTAAGCAGCTGTCCCCACATGGAACTGCTGCTGCGCTCCGGGATGGAGCAGCGCCTCCCGCCCAAGCAGAGCCAGGCGGCGCTGTGTAGGCCCGGGTTGCGGCGCTGTGTAGGCCCGGGTTGCAGCCCTCCACCGAGGCCCGTAAGAGGCGCTGGGCTCATCTAGACACTGGCCCTGTCCGAGAACTGGCAGAGCAGACAGTTCTGGGCCTGAACTGAGGGTTCTTATAGCACCGACTACATAAGTATTTATTTTCCTTTTTGGCAGGAGTGGAGGAAGTGAACACAGGCGAAAATGACTGGCTGACAACTTCGATTGGCAGCTGAAGCCTTGTGCTTTAAGGAAACCAGAGCGGTTCTGGGTATGGCCTGCGTTTCATCAAAGATCCATGCATTCGCCCACTGTTTGTCTAGGGTGGGACACAAATTCCATTTAGGACGATGGACTGAAAGTCACAGCTCCCCAATGGCTTAATTTTACAGTTAAGATAAAATTAGCTACATTTCTCTCCTTTACTTTTTTCTTTCCTTATGAAGTTTTAGAACAAGTTACATTCATATGGTTTTCAAAGCTTTTCAAGATTCCAGTATAGCTATCTTGATATTCACTCTAAGACTTACATTTCAAATAGGAAATGCATCATATTTTTTTGAGACAGAGTCTCACTATATACCCCAGGCTGGCCTCAAACTCAACCCTCCTGCATGCTAGCGTCAGCTTCAGGCCACTGCACTTGGCCTGCACTGTCAGTTTTCCAAAACACTCACACAACTGAGATCCAATGCATGCTATCCTTCTCATATTCAGCATTATTACTTTCTCATTATGGAAGCCATTAGCATTTACTTTTTAAAAAATTAATTATATTTACAGTGTAGAACAAGTTTATAAAACCAGTGTGCAAAGTTTACTGTAAAAGGATAACACTATTTGTTTAGAAACAAGCTGCCTTCCCTGTTTACATTGCCTTATTCTTGATATAAAGTAAGGACATATACTACTTTAAAATAATGCTTTTTAAATAGTAAAATATACAGTAGGTTCCTGAGCATAACAAAAACGTCTTAAAAATATGTGGTCATTTGAAGTATAAAATAGCAAGTGTAAGAAAAGCATGATTGTAAAACTACAGTCTCCAGGCTTATAAACAGTACAAAATAGATTGCCTTTTCTGAGTGCATAATTATACGTTAGTGCAAACAAAAATGTTCCAAATTTAATAGCTACAAATCTCAAAGATTTGCAGAGGTGCGCAGCACGTGAAACTTCTTTAGTGTCATGCGGACTGAACCCAGTTCCCGATTGATCCTTTCCAAACGATCTTCCAAGGCTTCCTAGGTGAAAAGAATGGGAAGTGTGAGAAATCTTCATCAAGTTTATAAGTTCCATAAATATCACCAAACTGATCTTTCTTTTTGTAAATGTATAAACTTTTATAGTTTTGCTTTCTAAACAAGTCACATTATTTTAAACTGAACAATGTGAATCAGCTCTTCAACCCCTCAAAATGAAACTATGCTTTAAAATATTCTCAGTATACGGAGATTCTAGAAATAGTAGTACAAAAAAAAAAAAAGGAAGAAGCAGTACAACCAAATGGAAGGAGATAATTTTTTTTTGTTTTTGTTTTTGTCTTTGATACTGGGAATCAAACTCAGGACCTCGTGCTTCCCAGGCAGGTGCTGTGCCGCTGAGCTATATCCCCAGCCAGGACGGAGATAATTCTTTGACTTGGATGAACTGACAGCAATTCAAGAGTATCCAAGCAGGTACTTTACACATTT
>PVJX010002781.1:0-10269 GCA_004027295.1 Dolichotis patagonum
ACCCTTTTCTTGTTGTTTAAGGCTCCTCTAGAGGGCGCAGGCTAGGAGCTTTAGCCCTCTTCAATAGGTTATCAGAGATTAGAGTTCACCCACAGGCAGTGTGCGCTAGCTCCTCCCTTCTGGGCCAGTCAACCTTTGCAGGCCTTCACTGAGCCAGTGTGCACTGATCTCAGGGAAGTAACTGGGTCCCCGCCAGGGGTGCGGCCTAGTCCAAGCAGATTCCACCAATCCACTCGGGGAGGGGAGTAACCAGCTGAAGCCACTTCCTTATGGAGTTAGGGCTGTCCTGACCAAATCCAACATGTCGTCCAGTCGGTTTCCCCTTTCCCATGGGAGGTTCTTATTCCCATCAGTCACCGAGACCCGGAGAACTGCTGGGCTCCCCGACTCCGACCCCAGCGCGGCTGCGGTGGGAATCCACGGTGCCTCTGGGTGGGCCACGCACAGAGCTGGTCCCGGCGAGCTGCACGCAGGGCTGTTCAGCTCCGATCTCCGGAGGCTCAAGCCAGTCACTTCGCTGCAGATCGCTTGTTCAGGTCGGGCAGGAATTCAGGTGTCTGGAGGAGGGTGCCGTGCTCGCTGCTCTTATCTTCACTAATAGTAGCCCCAGGACCTCATATTCGCGTGGTTTTTTTTCACTTTAGTTTCTTCGTGGGTTGTGAGAGTCTATCTCTCTCTGTTTGGGTCTCTCCAGGGTGTTTTATTCTGGCATTTGAGCTGTCTCTCTCAGAGAGGGTCTCTCTCCTGCTACCTACCAGTCCGCCATCTTGTCTCCTCTCCTGTTTTCAGTTTAAACTCTGCATCTGTGCTGCACTGGCAAGAGACTCTGTTTACTATAGTCTCTTATGGGCCCAGACTCACAGAGGCCTCATCCACCAGCAGGGTTGGACCCTTACAGATGCGGTAGAAAAGGGTTATGGCAGTGGTTAAAACTCTTAGGATGCCTTGGGCCTGGGATTTAGCTCAGTGGCTTAAGCGCCTGCCTGGCAAGCAAAAGGTCATGAGTTTGATCCCCAGTACCCAAAAAAAAAAGAAGTATTTAAAACTCTTAGGATGCCTTATAAATGTATTCAAAATCTGGATAGATTTGAAGTATGAGCTAAAAGTGAGAGAACAACTTGATTTTTATCTCTTTAGCAAAGTTCATTAGTGTGATTGCCTAGAAAGATGAGGATGTATTTAAAAACAAAAAGCTTTGAAGCCAACCAAAGTTCAGCAAGAAAGACAGCATATAGGAGGGAGCATGGAAAAAAGATGGTTAAGGGGTCCAGGGAAAATGAGTATGGTTTAACAATAATTAACTGGGGATGTAGCCGGGTGGTTGAATGCTTGCTTCACATGCACAAGGCCCTGAGTTCAACTCTCAGCATCAAAATAAAACTGGTGGGGAGGATTTCGCATGTACCTCCAACACATAAAAATGATAGCTATTTGAGGTGACAGATGCTCCAGTTATCCTGATCTGATCACTAGACACTGTATACGCAGAATGAAATGTCATACCATAGCCCACAAATATGTACCATTCTTCTGTCAGTTAAAAAAACAAGCTTTGGGGTTAACCAACGATTCAGTGAAAAAGAATGTGTTGATTTATGAGCAATTATGTTACGGACAAGGAAAGAGTGAGGAGTCTTGGACTTGATTAGCAAACATGGAGTTGGAAGAGAGAGAGGATTGAGTGTACCCTCGGGACCTCATGACTTTACTTAACTCCATAGCTCCATGAGTGATTCCCATTTACAAATGAGGCACCCAATCAGGGGAAGTTGACATTTGATTCTAGGTGTTTGACTCCAGTGATTGTGTCCCCTACATCACCCCAAAATTGATTCAAGTATATGACAACTGATTATCAATAAGATATTTTTTGTGTTTCTTGGGCAAGTTTAATTCCATCCTGGTTTTTAGATTTCTATCCCTCCACCCCTTTTGGCAGTATGGGGGATTGAACCCAGGGAGCACGGACCTTAGCCCTTTTATAAAATTTTGTTTTGATATAGAGTTTCACTAAATTGCCCAGGTTGCCCTCTCTAACTTGCCATCCTCCTGCCTCCACTTTGTGAGTTAGCTGGATTGCAGGTGTGTTCCATGTCTGGCTCCGTCTCCATTTTATTTGATATTTTATATCCCTTTTTTTTCCTTTCTTTAGACAGGGTCTCGCTATGTAGTTCAGGCTGACCGTGAACAGCTATAGAACCACATGTGTGGCAGTGCCATTTTCCCAGTGATAAAATAGTCATATGAAAGTCATGCCACCAAATGCTGGCAGAACTTATCTCTGGTGTGGCATTAAAGTTAATTATTTTTTTTCTCGGTGCTACTCTGTATTTTCCAGTTTTGTTCTAATAAACATGCACTACTTTGTAATAGAAGTTTTTAAATAAAAGGAAATTTTACTTCCCTTTTTATATTTGTGTATATTTTCTACATTTTTGTACCTGGCACAGGAGTTTTTTTTTTTTTTTTGTAAGGAAAGTTTTTTCTTTTTCTTTCTTTTTTAAATTTAGATTTTATTGGTACATTTTAAATATATACAATGATCACATTCATCATAGAAAATTTGTACCTGTACATGATATAGCTTTTTTTTTCCTATTCCCCTACCCTCTCTTCAACCAAGAAAAAAATTTTTTCCTATTTAAAGAAATTCTAAAACCAGGTGTGGTAGTATACCCCTGTAATCCCAGCACTCGGGAGGCTGAGGCAGGAGGATCATTGTGAGTTCGAGACCAGCCAGGGCTACAAAGTGAGCTCAAAGCCAGCCTGCATACTGCATACTGCATACTGCATACTGCATACTGCATACTGCATACTGCATACTGAGACTGTTTTAAAAAAGTAAAAACAAGGGGCTGGGGATTTAGCTCAGTGGCATAAGCGCCTGCCTTGCAAGCGTGTGGTCGTGAGTTCAATCTCCGGTACCAATAAAAAAATTAAAAAATAAAAACAAACACAAACAAAATAAAGAAATCGTGACTCATTTCCTTTCCCTTGACTCTCTCCGGTCCTTGTCCTGCTGTTTCCCTTTCTGCAGTACCACCTCTAGGACACTAGGTGGTGCAGCAAGAGGTAAGTGTTGAGGCCGGTGATCGGGCGGACCTCGCGACCGTGCAAGCAGGAGAGACTGATCTGGGGACAAGGACATGCACACAGGTGTTGAAGCATTAACGGGAAGACCAAGACGTCCACAGGGGAGGTTGGAGGGCGTCCGGAAGTAGTGTTTGGGGCCAAAGGGTGAGGAAGGCAGGACATCCATGTGCCGGGCTAACCAAGATAGTGGGACAGGAGGCGGGTGAGGAGCATCTGTGCAGGCCAGAAGGGCAGCCACGCACGGAGAGACTGGGTTCATGTAGAGAATCACGTGGATATATTCTCAGAATAACGGAAACCTTGTCACTGTCAGAGAAGAGACTTAAAGATGTGAAAAGGGAAAAAAGCAGAACGAACTTTCTGGTGTTAGATTAAAATCAGAAGTATTAGAGATTCATGAGTATGAGTGTGTGTATATATATTTAGGACCAGGGTTCCAACTCATAACCTTGCGCTTGCTAGGCAGGCTCTTGTGCCTAAGCTAACTCCCTGGCCCTGGACTCGTGGTTGTTAATACTTGTAGAATGAACAGTTGGGGAGTGTGTGAGTGTGGAACATACATTCAGTGGTGTGCTGGAGCCAGATCGAACTGACTCAGAAGCAGCGTCCTGGGCATCTCCCCCAGTGTAGCGCTCAGTGCCGCCATGTTGGGAGCCTAAATAAGCCATAGCGGTGATATTTATACCATGCAAGTAAGCATACACTAAGAAACACCACAAATTCCCCCTGCCCTACACTTCCATTTCCAACATGGTACTAAAATCCTAACTAGAGAAAATTAGGCAAGAAAAAGAAATAAGAAACAAAATAAAGAAGTAAAATTATCTGTTCTCAGATGATATGATCTCATGTAAGAAAGCCCTAAAAATTCTCAAAAAAGCGAAACAAAGATTTAGAACTAATAAACAAGCCCAGATTCCAAAATTATGTTGAAAAACAGACACAAAAGCCAGACATAGCGTATATCTGCCTGTAATCACAGCATTCAGGAAGCTGAGGCAGGAGGATCACCACAAATTCAACTTCAGCCTGGGCTACACAACAAGACCCTATCTCTCTAATTTCACAACTTACTGCAAAGCTAAAATTATCAAAATAATGTGGTACTGGAATAAAGACAGATATATAGACCCAGAAGAACGGAACAGAGGATCTAGACATAAAACCTTCCATATAGTGAAAACTGTTTTGTTCTTGAAAAAAATAATCACGATGTAGCCCAGGTTGACCTCAAACTTGCAATCCTCTTGAGTCAGCCTTTTGAATGCTGGGATTATAGGGTTGTACCATCCCATACGGTACAAATTGATTTTTGCCAAGGATAAGACTGTTCAACAGGGAAAGAGTTATCTTTTCAACAAATGGTGTTAGGAAAACTGAATGCATGCAAAGAAGGAAAAGGATAAGAAATGAAAGAGAAGAAGTTGGGCCCTTGCCTTACACCACAAATAAAAATTCACTTAAAATGTCTCAAAAATAGCTGGGCCTGGTGGTTCATGACTGTAATCCCAGCACTCTGGGAGAGTAAGGTAAGGCAGAAAGACTGCAAGTTTGAGCACATCTTGGGCAATTTAGCAAGACTCTTTCTCAAAAAAAAAAAAAAAATGGTGGGGAGGGAGATAAAGAGAGAAACAGCATCAGAAATCTCATACTCCCTAATTTCATGAAAAGATGCTCCATATCACAAATTGTTAGGGAAATATAAATAAAACCACAAAAAACTCACTTCACATCCACTAAGAATTTTGTAATTTTAAAAAATAATGCTGTAATTTTAAAATTTAATGTAATTTTAAAAAATAATGAAACAGTCATGTTGGAAAGAATGTGGAGAAATTGATACTCTTGTAAGTTAATCTGTAAGTGTAAAATGGCACAGTCCTTTTGGAAAATAGATTGGCAGTTCTTCAAAAAGTTAAATGTAGAGTTATTATGTGACCTAGCAGTTCCATGTCTAGGTACATACCCATAAGAGAATTAAAAACATCTGTCCATACAAAATCTTATGCATGAATGTTCATAGCACTGCAATTCATAATAGCCAAAATGCAATTAGAAATTAAAAAGATGGGGCCGGGGATTTAGCTCAGTGGCGTAAGTGCCTACTTGGCAAACATGAAGTCATGAGTTCGATTCCCGGCACCAAAAAAAAAAGATGTAATTACAAAAGACACTACCAAAATCCAGAACATTACTAGTATCTATTTCGCTAACATGTATGTCAATTAACTAGAGAATTCCCAAGAAATGGATAGATTTCTGGATACATATGAATTACCAAAACTAAACCAAGAAAATATTTTTTTAAAACCTCTGAATAATCCAGTAGCATGCAATGACATTAAAGAAGTAATAAAACCTACAAATTAAAAAAAATCCAGGCCAAAAAATAAAAATCCAGGTGCAGAATGGATTCACTGCTGAATTACACAGAACTTCAGGGAAGATTTAACACCAATACTCCTCAAACTCTTCAAAGAAATTGAAAGGGAAGAAGTATTTCTGAAGTCATCCTTGGAAGCTGGCATTATCTTTATTCTAAAGCCAGACAAGGATCCAACCAAAATGAAAACTTTCAGACAATCTCTTTAATGAGCCTACATGCAAAAATCCTTAACAAAATACTGGCAAACAGAATGCAATGAATCATCAAAAAGGTCACACATCATGACCAAGTAGGCTTCATCCCAGGGCTGCAAGGAGGCTCAAATCCACAAATCAACGAGTGTGGTGCCTCATATAAACAGGGCCAAACCATATGATCATCTCAATAGATGCAGGAAACACCTTTGATAAAATCCAACATCCACTCATGACCAAAACGCTGCGGAAAATACATGTAGAAGGACCTCCTCTCAATCTGATAAAAACCGTCCATGACAAACCTCCTGCCAACATCATATCAAGTGGGGAAAAAACTGAACGCTTTCCCTCTAAAATCAGGTGTCCACTGTCGCCACTCCGGTTCCACACAGCAGTGGAAACGTTAGCCAGAGCAAGTATACAAAAAATGAAAAAGAAAAGAAATGAAATAAAAGGGTGCCTATAATCTCAGCACTTGGGAGGCTGAGGCAGGAGGATCATTGTGAGTTCGAGACCAGTCTGGGTTACAAAGTGAGCTCAAGGCCAGCCTGAACTGCACAGTGAGACTCTGTTTCAAAAAGGCAAGAAAAAAAGAAAAGAAAAAGAAAGAAAGCAAGCAAGAAAGAGAAAAAAGAAAAGAAAGTGATATGTTAGGAAAGGAAGAAGTCAAATTATCATTATTTCCAGATGACACAGAAGACTCAAAAAATTCCACAAAAAGATAGCTAGAATTAACCAAACTGAGCAGTGTAGCTGAATTAAAAAAATCAACACACAAAAATTATTCCTGCACATCAATAGTGAACTTGTTGAGAAAGAGATAGGAAAAAAATACTTAAAATAACACCAAGAGGGCTGGGGGTTTAGCTCAGTGGCACAGCGCCTGCCCTGTATGCATGAAATTGTGAGTTCAATCCCCAGTACCAAAAATAAATAAATAACACCAAGAGAAATTACATAGGAATTAACCCAAGCAAGGAAGTAAAAAAGACCTCTACAACCAAATCTATAGTACTCCGAAAAAGGAGATTGAAGAGGGCGTCAGAAAATAGAGGCCAGGCGTAGAGATGCACGCCTGTAATCTCAGCACTTAGAAGGCTGAGGCAGGAGGATTGTCATGAGTTTGAGGTTAACCTGGGGTACACAGTGAATTCAAGGTCAACCTGAACTACATAGTGAGACCCTGTCTCAAAAAAGAAAGAAAGACAAAATGGAAAGATATTCCCTGTTCCTGAATAGGCAGAACCAGTATAGTCCAAATGGCCGTACTATCGAAACTGGTACACAGATTTAAGACAATCCCAATCAAAATACTAACAGCATACTTCACAGAACTGGTGAAAACGATCCTAAAATTCACACAGAACCAGAAGAGACCCAGAGTAGCAAAAACAATCCTGTGTAATAAGAGGAAAGCAGAGGTATCCCAATCCCACATTTGAAGCCATGTTACAAAGCTACAGTTACGACATGGTACTGACCCCAAAACAGACATGAGGACAGAACATGCAGAAACAACCCTCAGCACATTCAACTACGGTATTTTGTCTTCAACGAAGGGGCCAAAAATAGGGGGAAAGACAACCTCTAATAAACGGTGCTGTGAAAACTGAGTATTCACATGCAGCAAAGTGAGTCTAGCCCATATAACTCATTATGTACTAAGCTAAAATCAAAATGGATCAAAGATCTAAAAATTATAGCAGAGACACTTAAACTGCTGGAAGATAAAATAGATAAAAGTTTTGAAATCATAGGTGTAGCTGGGCTGGTGGCGCACCTATCATCCCAGCACTCGGGAGGCCGAGGCAAGAGGAACGTAGCAAGTTGGAGACATTGCCCCCTTGTCTCCTGAGTACTGATGAAAACCAAAGGTTGTCCCTTCACCCAGCCTCTCAGCAGTGACTTCCTGTTGTTTTTTCCTAGCACTTGTAAACAAAAACTTGTCAAGCCAGTTGGTCCCTTTCAGAAGTTCAGTCCATGTTGACACCCTCCAGAAACTTCTTCACTGGTTTGCTGTTTTCCTTGGGCAAGTTTATACTTTTAAGTGTGGAGAACATTTGATCTAAGTAATGCTGTCTCTAGTCTTGCCCTGGCACGCAGCAGCTGAAGCCATGAGGTAACGTTGCTCATGCAGCGTCTGTCTGGCTTGTTTCTAAGCGCTGGCCTTTCTTCTGCAGACTTTGAGAGAAATATTAGGTGGAGGGGCTGAGATGTAGCCTAGTGGCAGAACACAATCATGACCCTGTTTTTATTTATTTATTTATTTATTTATTTATTTATTTAGGTCTTTTTGAGACAGGGCCTTGTTATGCAGTTCAGGCTGGCCTTGAGCTCACTTTTTAGCCCAAGCTGGTTTTGAACTTACAACAGTTCTCCTACCTCGGTCTCCCTTCTTCTTTCAAAAACAAATAGAAGGAAAGAAAATATAGATCAATGTCTCAGAGAATGCAATTCTGTGATAAATGTGTCTATCATTTTTGGTTCTGATTTTTTTTTTTTTTTTTTTTTTTTGAGACAAGATCTCACTACGTGTTCCAGACTGTCCTGGAATTCAGCATGTAGCCCAGGATGGCGTGAACCCAGAATGGTGATCCTATCTCACTCAGCCTCCCGAGTGCCAGCAGTCCCATGTGCCACCATGCCTAGCAGTTCCTCAATTTTAGGTTTTGACATTTTAAAAAGCTTGCTGGTAGTGTGCATCTGTAATCCCAGCTTCTCAGAAGGCTGAATCAGGACGATCCTGATTGTGGTATCAGTTTGGGTGATACTATCCCAATCTCTATCACAGAAGAGCCAAAAAACAAATCTTGTTGGCCTGGGAGATACTACTCCCCCACTCACTAGCTAATTCTTACAGATAGCAAAGCAGTCACTGAAAGCATGACTTTGTTTCTTTTTTTTTTTTTTTTTTTTTGTCTTTTTGAGACAGAGTCTCACTGTACAGTTTGGGTTGTCCTTGAATTCACTTTGTAGTCCAGACTGATACTGAACTCACAATGACCCTCCTGCCTCAGCCTCCCAAGTGCTGGGACTACAGGCATGCGCCACCATACCAGGCAGCACAACTTGCATATGCCAATCAACTGATTCCAAGTTTATAACCCTACTCACACCTTTATCTAATTCTCACACCCCAAGCCAGTATTTTCCCTTACCCAAACCATCCCGGGACCAGGCACCAGGCAACCACATATTCCACCATAACCCACTGCCCTCTGCAAATATTCAGGCTAACCAATCCTGTTTGTCTGCCTTGCCTTGCAAGAATAAGAGGAAGAAGAGAAGACGACAGAGGAGCAAGATGCAGAGCTCAGCGGAAGAGCATGTGCTTGGCATGTGTGAGGCCCTGAATTCAGTCCCCAGCAGTCCTCTCATCAGGGACCCTGCAAAGAGTCTTGATTGTCTGTGTTAAGGGTATGAAGAGAAAAATAGTACACAGAGACAAATTTAGTAATACATGAATGGCTGGAAGTCAGTGTTTCCCGATGGGTTCTCTCTCACACTATTTATCAGGCATATACAGCCACTATTTATTAGGTGTATACAGTGATAGGTGGGGCTAGAGAAAGATTACAATTCAGCAGAATTCAGACTCAAAATGGCGCAGATGATCACTTGCTAAGAAGGATCTGGCCCGGAGTATAATCCTGGGATGACTCAAGAGGGTGTAGATGATTTTATGCTTAAAAAGAGTCAGTGGGAGATCTCAAATGGGAGGAATTGATAATCCCAAACCTCCACATTTTACCCCTTAGGGAAGTATGAACAATTAGCCATTGTGAATTTGTGGTCCCAGACACCTCTGAAGAAGAAGAGGGAGGGGAGGGAAGGGGAAAAAGGGAGAGGGAGGGGAAGACAAGAACAAGGAGGAAGGGAAGGAACAGAAGAAGGAGGGAAACAGTGGTCAGAGAAGTTAGTTAAAAACTAAAAGAGAATAGAAAGTAGAGTCTTGAAGTCCAGTAGGGAGAATATTTCTAGCAAGGAGTGTTGGACTGTACCAAATCCTACTGGAAGGTCAGGCAGCAAGGAGTATGAGCTGCCCGTTGGATTCAGTGACCAGTTTTTGTAAAGTATAGTAAAACTTTTAAGAAGTGTGCCTGCTCCCTGCTGGGCATGGTGGTGCACACCTGTAATCCCAGCACTCAGGAGCTGAGACAGGAAGACTGTCTCAGTAAATTGGAGGCCAGCCTGAATTAAATAGCAAGACTCAGGTCCCAAACAAACAATAAGAAGTTTGGCTGTAAAGGAAAGCAAGGAAAAGGGTTTTTATTATTTTGTTTGGTTTGTTAAGTAACAAAGCCAAGCAGGCTTGAACAAAATGGAAAGGATACCTTTGAGAGCTGATGTTTAGCTCCTCAAAAGAGAAACTGCATCACTGGTAAAGAGGATTGGTTTGGGTAGGAGAGATACCACCTACTTCCATGGTACCAGCAAGAAGATTAGTTCAGATGGGGGGGGTAACTGTTTCATCTGATGTGTTTTGTTTTGTTTTGTTTTGTTTTGTTTGGTACCAAGGATCAAACTCATGCTTGCCAGGCAGGCCTTGTGCTGCTGAGCTAAATCCCTGCCCTATTGTTTTGTTTTGTGATA
>PVJX010002781.1:10369-121451 GCA_004027295.1 Dolichotis patagonum
TGCCACTGAGCTATACTCTCAGCCCAGGGAAGAATTTTCTTGAAATAATGGACTATACAATTTTACTGAATATGGGAGGACTGAATAAAGGATGAAGAAGCTAAAAAAATAAACAAAATCCTAATAAGCTAGAAGAGGGGTTTTGGTGAGTTACTAAATATTGAACTGGAATGGGGGCAGGTCCACAGTGAAAAGGGGCAAGGGGGACTGTTACAGCTGTTATTTAAAAAGTGTTTCCCAGGCCGGTGTGGTGGCACAGGCCTATAATCCTCTCACTCCAGAGGCTGAGACAGGAGGATTGCCGTGGGAGAAACTGAGGAAAGGACTTAAGTAAACATTTCTCAAAAAAAAAAAGGGTAACTGTGCCTATGGACATATTATTTGTCATAATGTACATGTGCATCAAATCATCGTGCTGAACACCTTGAATGTACCCAATTTCTATTTGTCAGTCACATCTAAATAAAGCTGGGAAAACAAAACACCAACATTTGTCCAAAAAAGATACACATAGGGTCAAAAAGTATGGAAAATATGCTCCACATCACTAGTCACTAGTGAAGTGCACATCAAAACCATAATACAAAGTCATACCCACTAGATGGCTGTCACTGAAACATAGAAAATAACAATTATTGACAAAAACATAGAAAACTTGAATTCTGTGTATGTTGTTAGATTTTTCATGTCCATTAGTAATTGTTTTATATACCTGAGTGCACTGGTATTTGTTGCATATATATGTGTGTATATATATTTTATATATATATATTGGGGGGGTACGGGGATCACACTCACGACCTCACACTTACCAGGTAAGTGCTTAAGCTGCTGAGCTAAATCTCCAGCCCTGAATATATATTTATGATAGTTATCTCTTCCTTGGATTGTTCCCTTTACAAAGATATAGTGACCTTCTTTATCTCCCTTAATCAGTGTTGGCTAGAAATTCACTTTGTCTGCAAATAGAATAGCTACCCTTGCTTTTTTTCTGGATTTCTGTTGCATGGAGTATTGTTTTCCATCCTTTGACTTTCAGTCTATGAATTTCATTTTTAATTAAATGTGTTTCTTGTATGCAACATATTGTTGGATCTTGCTTTTTTTTTTTTTTAATTGGTACCAGGGATTGAACTCACAACCTCACACTTGCCAGGCAGGAACTTAAGCCACTGAGCTAAATCCTCAACCCAGGATCTTGCTTTTTGATCCATTCTGCCAGTCTGTGCCTTTTGACTGATGAATT
Source organism: Dolichotis patagonum (assembly GCA_004027295.1). Classification (NCBI taxonomy): domain Eukaryota; kingdom Metazoa; phylum Chordata; class Mammalia; order Rodentia; family Caviidae; genus Dolichotis; species Dolichotis patagonum. The sequence goes on from PVJX010002781.1 coordinate 11,616, forward strand.
AAGACCACTAACATCGATGGTTAAAATTTATATGCATTTGAAATGGGTTTGTAAACAATATAGGAATCCAAGCAGCCAAATTGATAAATTTGGGATTTAATTAGCTGAGCTCAGCAACCACTCACATGGACCCATTTCAGGGTCTCACTGAGTGGCCACAAACTGGAAAATTACAAAGCTTTTAAACAGAAAACCACAAAAAGACATTCTGTTGGAAACAACTTAACTAGAATCTGACATTAATTTTTGGTTGATACCTGTAGCCTGCTTCTTTTGTTGAGCAGGTTAATTTTTCTCCTGTGGGTACAGCTCATTTTGCTTTTCTCATGGGACTTATACCCTAAGCAATTTTCCATTTTCCTGGGTCAAATACAGGACACTAGTTAAATGCAGGGCTCAAGAAGGCATCAGTTATGCCAAGCCACAACAGCATTGACTTATCTTTGTCATGTTGTTTTCCTGTTGTTTCCTTTTTATTTTTTTCCTTCCTTGTGGATTCCTTCTGTTAGGATTCATGGAGCTGCAGTCCTTATTATCTCTTTCCAGAATGTCCTTCAGAACATTGTGGAGTGCTGGTTTGGTGGTCATAAATTTCCTCAGATGTTCTTTGTCATGGAAATGTCTTATCTCTCCATCAATTTTGAAAGATGGTTTTGCGGGATGTATCAGTCTGGGTTGAAAGTTATTTTCCTTTAGAACTTAAGAGTACTTCACTCCAAGCCCTCCTTGAGAGTTAGTGCTGAGAAGTCAGCTGTGAATCTGATGGTAGGTAATTTGTAGTTTTTTGTTGTTGTTGTTTTGTTTTTTGTATCAGGGATTAAACGCATGACTGCACGCTTGCAAGGCAGGCGCTTATGCCGCTGAGCTAAATTCCCAGTCACTGTTTCTTTTCCTTAACAGCATTTAAGATGCTATTTTTGTGTTGATTTCTGGAATCTGGACTATGATATGCCTGGCTATAGATTTTTTTTTTGATCTTTGCTAATTGGGGTTCTATATGCCTCACTTATTTGTATGTCAAATTCTCTTTCTCTACCAGTAAAGTTTTGTCATGATGTCTGTGAACGTTTTTAATGTCATTTGTGGTAGCTCCTGCTTTTTCATTGACTCCAATTAATCTTAAGTTATTCTTCTTTGTCTCATCTAACAGCTGCTGGATTCATTTCTCATGGTCCCTTGATAGTTTTGAGAAATCTTTCTTTCCCCGATCACTAACTGCAAGCCTGTCTTTAATATCTGAGATCCTATCCTCACACTGACCTAATCTGCTTCAAATACTTTCAATGGAGTTTTTATTCTCCTGGATATCTGCTTGAATCTTCTTTATGGATTCCATTTGTTTCTGATGTTGCCCTTTCATAATTTGCTTAAACTTGTCTATTTTTTTTTGTCTGTGTCTGTTCTAACATCGCTAAGCATGGTGTGTATTTTGGTAATCTCTGTAGTTATTTGAGAGATTATTTCTGATTTCATTTTTTCCAGAGCCTCATTTAATTGCTTTGTTGTTACCACTTTGGAAAGATCTGGTGGTGGGCTTTCCGATTGTCCCACCTCATTGTCCCCTGGGTCTAACTTTGGCAAACCGGATGTCTGGGGTTGCATCTTGTTTAAGCGTCTTCTCACTGCTTTTCTTTTTTAGTTTAAGTCCTGGGGTGTTGCTTGTAAGTAGCCTATGGTGGGCTGCTTTATTGGTGATATTTAGGACACTTAGGTGATGATTACTTCTCTGAGGTATCTTCTAGGTACAGCTGTTGGAAGATCTTACCTCTTCAGTTAGTTATAGATGAGAAGTTGTTGCTCATTTGGCCTAGTCCCCGGTTCTTTGGCACTGTGCCACAGTATTTTCCGTGACCCTTAGTTAATCTCAGTCATGGATTACCAGGGCCAACAGTTGTTTAGGACAATTACATCAATTTTGGCTGCAGTGGTACCAGTAGCATCAAACACAGCCTATAAAACAACAGACTGAGCTAACTCTTACTTTGCAACTTTTAACCATATGAATTAGATTTGTGATTATATAACAAAATGTAAAACCAACCAGATAATTATATGCAATATGTAAGTCTGTAATGTGTCAATTTTACCCTCAGGGTTAAAATTTAAAATAGATTAAGGAGGTAATAGAGAAGTGGAAAAAGAGAAAGAGATTACAAGTAAGATCAGAGGACAAAGATGGGTCCCACCAACTTGGGTCAACTGGTGCAGAAGATTGAAAGAAAAGAGAGGTGGAAGAGATAAAAGTTAGAACAAAACAGAACCACACCCAAAAAGAGGTTAGGAACCACTTCACATTCATTAAAAAAAAAATGAGAGAGAAATTTTTAAAAAAAACCACCCAACTGAATGAAACAAAACAAAACAAGAAAAAAAGAGACAAAAACTAAACCAAACAAAAAAGCAATAATAACAAAAACAAAACAAACAAAAAAGGAGCCCCCTTGCAGGCTTCTCTCTGGGTTCACTAGTAGCCTGTGCAGACAGAGTCCAGAATTGGGCCACTGTATCCCAGCAAGCCAGCCGTTGCCTTATGGCGGAGTAGTGGATGACCCTAGCAGGCTGCCCGAGACCAGGCTCCTGGGGCTCCCGCGGCCCAGCAGTTTCCAGGGGTCTGCGCCCCTCTAGGATCCGCTAGAGGAAGCCGGCAGCGGTTCTGGTTCTGGGCTTCTCCAGCCCGGCTCCAAAATGGCTCCCGGCCAATCGCTCCCTCCCGCGCGAGGACCGAGTCCTCAGCACTCACTGCCAGCCAGTGCAGTCCTCCAGGTCCCCCGCTCCCCTCCACTGCTGTGTCTCTCTGCAGAGGCCTGCCGGGTCACCAGCCGCCACCATCACCATGACCATGTGTCCCCAGGTTCCACCAGCTCCGGGCGAAGGCGCCGCCAGCTATGGTAGCTTCCTCTTCGTTGACGTTTTTCTTTTTACTCCCTCTGTGGGCTTCAGTTCACACTTCAGATTCTTCCTGGGTCCAGGGGACCCACTCCCTTCCGTCTTGTCTTCCTCATGATGCTGTACCCCAGGGTCTGGATGGTGACCCTCAGAGAGGCTGTTTTCTGGGCTGCTTACCGCTCCGCCATCTTCCCGGAAGTCCCACACAGAAAAACTGAAAAACAGGTATTCAAACAAAATCCTTATATATGAATGGTCACAGCAGCTCTATTCACAATAGGTAAGAGGTGCAAAACCTCAAATGTCCACGAGTAGATGAATGAATTAATGAGCTGTGGTATATATAATCAATGCAATGTTTTCGGTCTTGAAGTACTAATATGTGGTACAATGTTGATGGATCTCAAAAAAGTTTATGGTAAGTAGCAAAAGCCATACATAAAATATCAAATGTATGATTTTATTTACATTAACTATCCAGAATATGTAAACCCATAGTAACAGAAAGAAGATTGGTGGGTACCAGAAGCTTGGGGGGTAATTGCTTAATGGGTGGTACATTTCCTTTAAAAGTTTAAGAGGGAGGGCTGGGGAGTTAGCTCAGTGGAGTAAGTGCCTGCCTGGCAAATGTGAGGTCGTGAGTTTGATCCTTGGTAACAAAAAACAAAACAAAAAACTTAAGAGGCGGAGGCCAAGGGTATAGCTAAGCAGTACAGTGCCTGCCTGGCAAGTACAAGGTTCTGAGTTTGATTTCCGATACAAAAGGAAAAAAAAATTAAGGGGAAGAGTTGCAGTATAGAGGATGATCCAAAAGTCATTTTAACAGCCAGGCCTTGTGGTCCATACCTGTAATTCCAAGACTCTGGTGGCTGAGACAGAAAGATTGCAAGTTTAAGCCCAGTCTGGGCAATTTAACAACATAGCAAGACTGCCTCAAAATCAAAAATTAAAAGGGATGGGACATAGCTCAATGCAAATGCCTCATGCTCAATATCCTGTGCTGCAAAATAATATGACATAATATAAAAATAAAATATAATAAAATTTTAAAATAAAATATAATAAAATTTAAAATAAAATATAAATTGAAAAAGGCTTGGGGACACAGCTTAGTGCAAAGGAAGTACTGAGGAGTACCAACAAAACAAAACAAAACAAAACAAAACAAAAAACACTCTTCTTAAACTGTATGTGGTGCCACATGGCCATATTCCCAGTTTCTCAGGAGTCTGAGGAAAGGGGAGTTCAGGAGTTCAAGGCCAGCCTGGGTAACAGGGCGGGGGTCAGGGGAGGCAGGTATGAGAGTGTGGCTCAGGGGTCGAGCGCTTCATAAGTACATGTGTGAGGGCCTAGGTCCAATCCCCACACCGCAACATAGAAACAAAACAAAATGACATATGTGAAAAAATCAAATAAACAGATTAACTAAGAAAAACAATACATGATTATGTGTGTTCTCATTGTTAGTAATTCAAACCCAACACAAAGTCTAAATGCCAGATTGTTTTTTTGCTCAGTAAAGTCCCTGTTAGGATAGCTGTTGTATGCTTCTTGACAGCTCTAGGGTTTCAACATCTAATGAGGTAGAATTTTCCCCCACTACCATAAAGAGCAATAAGAAACAGGAGGAGAGAGGGAAGAGGAAGAAGAGTAAAGGGGGAGGAGGGAGGGAGAGACAGAAAGAGAGAGAACGAACGTGGCTTTCCGTCTAAGTAGCTAAGAAATTTTTCCCTTGGTATGAGAAGAAACTCTGAAGGTCAGTGATTCCTTTCTTTCTTTCTTTCTTTCTTTCATTCATTCATTCATTTTTTCTCTCTTTTTTTGACAGCATCTTACTTTGTAGTCCGGGCTGGTCTCAAATTTGAGGAACTCCTCTTGCCTCAGCCTCCCCTGTGCTGGAATTACAGGTATGCACCACCACATCTGATTCAGGTCAATAACCTAACATTCTATACCCAGCAAAATTATCTCTAAGCGTGAGGACAGAATAAAAACATTCTCAGATGAGGAATATCCAAAATTTCTCCTGTATGCCCCTTGCTCAGGAAGGGAGTGGAACATGGGAAAGAAAACCATATAGAAAGACACACAGAATCTAGAACAGAAGTCCAGCCAAGGAAAGAAGCAAAACCATCACGTAAAGGCCCACAGCCCAGGGGATCCAGACTGGACCCAGTAGGCAAACACAGAATGACAGGGTCGAGGAATGTCCCCAAGGGGAAAACAAAAAGAAATTTATAGGTTACCTGATTTTTTTAGTCTATGGAGAGATTTCCCAGCCAGGGATATAACTTAGTGACATAGTGCCTGCTAGGTCAGTGCAAGGTCATGAGTTCAATTCCAGTACCAACAATAACAACAAAAAATGGTGAAAGAAGATTTCCATTTTTCAGAGATTTTTGGATCCACTGGTGATAAGCACGTAGACAACTAAGTGAAGCCAATTTGTGGAACAGATGGGCCCCATGGGGTGTAGGCAGAAAACAAGTTTATTCTTGGATGCAAAGTTTATTCTTTGTTCTTTGCATGTTCAATTTATCTTCATCAAGTCAGTTTTTCCCTACACTTTTTTTGTGTGTGTAGCTTCCCCCCCACAAATCTGTATCAGGTATACGATAGATCTATTTTTTTGCTTGTTTCTTGCTGCCTTTTCTTTCTTTCTTTCTTTCTTTCTTTCTTTCTTTCTTTCTTTCTTTCTTTCTCTTTCTTTCTTTTCTTTTTTTTTTCCTGTATTTTGCAAGAGGACCAGAAAAAAAATAAATTGCATGCAAAAGGAAGCAAGCAGCTTACTCCTCCAGTCCCTTGTGAGGCTTAGCGTCTCAGACAGTTAACTGGGGAGGTGGTAGCGGGGAAAGGCATAGAGGGGCCTGAGCTGGCTCGGGGTTCGCCGGGATTCCGGGGGCTGCAGCCAGGGCCAGGCGCTGGGCAGCGGAGGGAGGAGGCAGGGGATGCGGGGACTGGTGGGGGAGTCTCCTTAGGAAGTGAGGGTGCACGTGCTTGGCTCGTGGGGAGATGAGGCAGCTGCTGGTGCGTTTTGGGGTCTCCGATGGGAGCTTTGTGGCGGCCGTCTGCCTCTCCCCCTCCCAAGCTCCTCCCTACACTTTTGAAGTGGATTCTATGTCACTCTCAGGTAATAAAATTCTCTGTCACTTAAAACTACCAAACATTCTTAACTTAGCAATTAAAAAATCCCCTATGGGCATTAAGCTAGACTTTATGAAATTATCTTTTTTTGTTTTTATTTATTGGTGATACTGGGGATTGAACACAAGGCCTTCCCTATCTATCCCATCTTCCTTTTATTTTCTGAGACAAAGTCTTCCTAAGGCTCCCAGAAAGGGCTTAAACTTGTGATCTGCCTGCCTCAGCCTCCAAGAATGCTGGACTCACAGGTATGCATCACTATGCCTGGCTGAAATTGCCATTTTCGTGAGTCCTAAGTGGTTGACTACTGGCAGTTTCATTTGATTTTCTGTAATAAGTGTCAAAGCTTCCAAAGTAGCTTCAAATGAAGCCACCTTTCCATCACTCAGGCCTGAGCTGGCCTCAGGACACTGGCTTCGCCCTGAACTCTCCCTGCCCTTTCTCTATGTCGCCCACAGAGCAGCTGCCCGGCCACGGTCTGCTCCCATTGCACTTGGCCGCCGCAAGGAAATGTGTGTGACCGACAGGATGAGACGATTACTAGAACGAAACCGTCCAGTGGCACGGGAGGCAATCAGAGAGAAGATCTAAAATGTATGCATCCTCTGAGACACGTGAAGCAAACTGCCAGGAGGAAAGAGCTCAAAGTGAGGGGGTGGATATTCTTTTTCATGAAGAAAAACAAAAAACTACTCGACTCTTTAAAAATGAACACGTAATACTTTGATTAAGAAATTGAATTTAGGTAGAGGAAGGGGAGGGTCAGAGGACCTGTTTTCTTTCTAAAGTTAGCATGCCTCGGGCATTTTAAAAAAATAATGGAACAGAAAACAGCCTAATACAGTCTCTCAATTTCTGTTCCTGGGCAGGGGATGCAGCTCTGTAGTGGAGCCCTGGCCTGCCGTGTGAGACCCTAGATTTGATTCCTAGCAACACATACATGCGGACAATCTCCATCTCTCAGCTACTCATCTCCAGAGACAAATATTATTATCACTTTTTTTGGTATTGCCCCAACCTGAGGGATTTCATTTACTCTGTTCATTAACAAATGGGTTCTCGGGCCGGGGATTTAGCTCAGTGGCATAAGCACCTACCTTGGAAGCGTGCAGTTGTGAGTTTAATACCTGGTACCAAAAAAACAAAACAAACAAAAACAAATGGGTTCTTTACCTGTCACATATTTTTTTTCATTTTTCCCCTTCGTCAGTCTGCTAAGAGGCTTATGATTTTATTGAACTTCCCTTCCCCCAAAAGAACATTGCTTTCATGGATTTTCTCTACTGTTTTACTGTTTTGTTTTGTGACAGAGTGCCTTTATTGCCCAGGTTTCCCGGGAACTCTTGGGATCTAGTGATTCTCCTGCCTCAGCCTCCTGGGTAACTGCAACTACAGGCACTGGACACTTTGTCAGCTTGTTTTACTGCTCTTAATATCTACTCTTATCTTTGTATTCCTTTCTTTCTGTTTGCTTTGGATTTAATCTGATCTTTTTCTAGTTTCTGTTTTTTAATTTTTGTACTGAGGCCCAACCCAGGGCTCATATCTGCTAGGCAAGCACTATGCCACTGAACTAAATCCCCAACCTCTTTTTCTAGTTTCTTTTTTTGGGGGTGGGGATCGAACTCACAACCTTGTGATTGGCAGGCAGGCAGGCACTTATGCCACTGAGCTAAATCCCCGGCTTTAGTTTCTTAAGACAGTTAAATTAATGATTTGAGACTTGTTTCTAACATAAATATTTAATGCTATAATTTCCCCTCAAAGTATTGCTCTAGTTGCATCCCCAAATTTTTTATATGTCAGAATTTCATTTTAATTTAGTTCACAGTACTTTTAATTTTCTCAACTCTGAGAAAAATTGTACCGACTGGAGTATAATGTTTATATATTTCTTTTTGCCTGTATCCTTACTGCATTCAGCCCAAACATCATTTTCTAAAATTAATGAGGACTGGCAAGCACAAAGTCATGAATTTGATCCACGGCATCCAAACAAATAAAAATAAATAAAGAAAAAGTAAAATAAAATGAAAATTAATGCGGACACATGCCTATAAGCTCAACACTCAGGAGGCTGAGGCAGGAGGATCATTGCAAGTTCGAGGCAGCCTAGGCTACAAAGTGAGCTCAAGGCCAGCCTGAATTGTATAGTGAGACCCTGTCTCAAAAAAAGACAAACAAAAGTTAAAAGCCCTCCTTTTTTCTCATACCCATCAGTGAATTAATTTGTTACACAGTATCTTCTTTCTATCCTGGAATCCTTATACATTCTTGTTAACTTTAATTTTTATTTTATTTTTAAAACTTTATTTAATTATTATTTGCTTATTTTGAGACAAGGCCTGGCTATGCAGTCCAGGTTGACCTTAAACTCACAGTGATCCTCCTGCCTCAGCCTCCCAAATGCTGGTATTACAGGCATGCACCACTGTGCCTGGCCTTGTTGATTTTAAACACTTCTATACCGGAAACTTTACTCCCTAAGGACTTTGAAATATGCAGATTCACATATCTCCCACTTTGATTGCTTATGGAACGTTTCAATTCTGTAAATACCTAAACTTTGCTCTGTATAGTCTCGCTGAAGCCTACCTCTCCTTTCCCCAACTGCTCATCTGTTTTCTGTCCATATAATTTTGCTTTTTTCAAAAGGTCATACAAATGGAAGCAAATACTACGCAGGCTTTGGGGTCCAGTTTTATCACCTAGAGACAGACAGTTAAGGTTTATTCCTGTTGTTTCATGACTGTAACCCCTGTCCCTTATTATTGCTGAGAAGTCATCCGTTGTCTGGAGGAACCAGTTTGCTTATCTACTCACCTGCTGAAGGACATTTTGCTTGTGTTAGGTTTTGGCTGTCATGAACAATACTATTAAAACATTAGTATAAGGTTTTCTTATGAAAACACATTTTAATTTACTTGTTGGGTGGTCTGGTAAAGGTATGTTTAACTTTATAGCTGAGTGTGGTAGCACATGCCTGTAATCCCTGCATTTGGGAGGCTGAGACAGGAGGACTGCTGGCAGTTCAAGGCCATCTGAACTACGTAGTGAGAACCTATCTCAAAAATAAAAAAATTTTTCCCCTAAAACATCACCCAACTCTCTTACCAAATGGTTGTACCATTTTATATACTAACCAGCAGTATGTAAAAGTTCCTTTTGCTCTGATTTCTTTTTTAGATTTTTTGTTTGTTTGTTTTTGTTTTTTTAAAGACAGGGTCTTGCTATTCAGTTCAGGTTGTCCTTGAACTCACTTTGTGGCCCAGGCTGGTCTCAAAATTGCAAGATCCTCTTGCCTCAGCCTCCAAATGCTGGGATTACAGGCCTGTACCACCACACCTGGTATATATATATATATATATTTTTTTTTTTTTTAAACTGAGTCTCACTAGTTCAGGCTGGTTTTGAACTCACTATGTCACCCTGGCTGGCCTTGTATTCAGGATAATCCTCTTGCCTCAGCCTTCTAAGGTATTACAGGTATATGCCACTGTACCCAACTCTACCATTTGTTGTCAGTTATCCTAGCAGGTATGTAATAGTATCGTGTGTGTGTGTGTGTGTGTGTGCGCATGTGTTTTACATTTCCCTAACAACACCTCATATATTTATTTTCCAACCATCTATAGCCTCATAAACTTCTTTAGTGGTATCGCAGTTCAGATCTTTTGCCCTTTTACCCCCTTTCTTGCACTGTTCTCCAATTGTTAGGTTTTTTGTTTGTTTGTTTTGGTACCAGGGATCAAACTCACATCCTCGAGTTTGCTAGCAGGCGCCTGTGCCATGAGCCAAATCTCCAGCCCTCCCATTGTTAAATTTTAAGGGAGATTTTAATATGTTCCAGATACAAGTCCCTTTTTTTTTTTTTTTAAATCCATTTTATTTCAAAGAGAAAAAAAGAAAACATTTCAAAACATGTCAATCAGGGGGCAACAATGGTACATACATTGAATGTTATTATCCCCAAATCATTAACCCAGAGCGCCAGAAATGACTTTTTTTTCTTTAGAACTCACAACCTTGTGCTTGTCAGGCAGGCGCTTACGCTGCTGAGCTAAATCCCTGGCCCAGATACATTCTTGATCAGCTATGTGCTTTGGAAATATTCTCTGCCACCTATGATTTTCTTTTTCATCTTCTTCACAGCATCTTTTTTGTTTTGCTTTGATTTTTCTTTTCTTTTCTTTTTTTTTTTTTTTCACTTTTTGAGACAGGGTCTCATTATACAGTTCAGGCTGGCCTTGAGCTCACTTTGTAGCCCAAACTGATTTTTAACTCACAATTCTCCTGCCTCAGCCTCCCGAGTGCTGGGATCATAGGTGTGAGCCACCATGCCCGGCTCCACAGCGTCTTTTTTTCATTCGTTTCTTTTTTTTTAAACCACTGCTTACTAGTCTGTTGTATGAACACGTCGTGACTTATTTAGCCAACCTTGGGCTGGTGGACACTGATACAGTTTCCATACTTTTGTCATTATAAATGATGCTTTCATTAATATCGTGTGTGTACGGGAGGGGGTGCTGGAGATAGAACCCAGAGCCTTGCGTCTGCTAAGCATGTGCTCTACCACGGAGCTGCATTCCCAGCCCGTTCATGTTGTTATTTCTAAGAAACTTGCTCCTCCTTTCCCTACCAACCATCTGGTTCTATGTTTTGTCCATTTTTCAATTCAGTTGTTGATCTTTTTGTTATTCATAGAAGCTGTTTATGTGTTACAAAATGTGGCTTTTCCGTGGCTGAAATGGAAATTTTTTCCAACTGTCATTTGCCTTTTTACTGCTATATCTTTCACTTTGTGAAGTCAAACGCATCTATCTTTTCCTGTAAGGATTCTAACTTGTATTATAGTTAAAAGGGTCTTTTCCGTTGTATTATTTATTCATTTGTTGCAGTATTGCAGATTGAATCCAGGGCTTTCACATTGAGCTACATCCCCAGCCCTTTTTGTGTATATGTGTGTTTTTTTTTTTAATTTTTAATTTTGAGACAGAGCCTTCCTAAATTGCCCAGACTGGCCTCAAACTTTTGATCCTCCTCCTTCAGCCTCCCAGAGTGCTCAGATTACAAGTGGTCACCACACCTGGCTTCACTGTAGAGCTCTACAATAGCTCTTCAAGATTTTTCTGGTCCTTTTCTTCCATTTAAATCCTTTTTGTCCCAATCCAAAAATGGGCATCTGAGATGAATATACAGTTCTCAGATGAAGAAATACAAATTGCAAATAAATACATGAAAAAATGTTCAGCATCATTAGTCATTAGAGAAATGCAAATTAAAATCACACTGAGATTCCATCTCACTCCAGAAAGAATGGCCAGGATAAAGAAAACTACCAATAAAAAATGCTGGAGAGAATGTGGGGAAAAAGGAACTCTTCTGCACTGTTGGTGGGAGTGCAGACTGGTGCAACCACTGTGGAGATCAGTCTGGAGATTCCTCAAAAAGCTGGGATTGGAGGTCTCATTTGACCCAGCTATTCCACTTCTAGGCATATTCCCAGAAGAACTGAAAACATCATACCACAGTGATATATGTGCACCCATGTTTATAGCAGCACAATTTGTAATAGCCAGATCTTGGAAACAACCTAAATGCCCATCAACTGAGGACTAGATAAAAAAGATGTGATATTTTTATGCAATGGAGTATTACTCAGCTATAAAGAATGATCACATTGAGATATTTATAAATAAATAGATGCAACTCGAGACCATATTCAAAAGTGAAATAAATCAAACTCACATGTATAAATACTATATAGTCTCACTAGTGTAAGAAATGGTAAGAGTACATAAGATTTTATGGTAATCATGGTTTCCCATTATATTGCTTTGAAGTCTTATAATGTTTTCATTCATTGGTTGGAATGGTTTTATTCTGTTCTGCTTGATTTTATTATGTGTGATGGTATGAACAGCTACTTTGAAGAAAACAAGACATGATGGCAGCCATTGCTGATTTAATATCATATTGCTTTGAAGTTCTACCATGCTTTTGTTCTTCTGTTTCCATGGGTTCTATCTTGTTGTATCTTTTTGGATTTTAATATGTGTGATAGTATAAACAAATTTTTTAAGGAAACTTAGATATTATAGTAGCCATTGTTCATTTTCTGTTATTTGGTTTTGAATGTCCTATAATACTTTCATTCTCTTGAATGGTTTTATACTATTTTGTTATGTTTGAGATTATTGTGTGTGAAGGTATGCTCAACTATTTCAAAGAAAAGAGACATTATGGAAGCTACTGTTAATATCAGGTTGTATTGTTGTGCAGTGCTGCATTGCTTGCATTCTGTTCTGATTTGCTTTGTTCTGTTCTCTTTTGTTTTATTCTCTTTAAAATAAAAAAATCCTTTTTGTATCTGGCATCATTCTTGGTATATAGAATCAAGTATGGATATGACTTTTTTCTCTATGGTTTTCCCCCCAATCCATTAAGTGAAATCCATCTTTTCCTTACCAATTTTTAAAATTAATTTTATTGGTGCACTTTTGATATATAGAATGATCACATTCATTACAGGGACTTTGACACTGTACATGATACATCTTGCTTCTTCTTTTTGCCATTCTCCTGCCCTCCCTTCAACCCTTCTGCCTCTCCTTGTTTATGAAAACTTTGTTTCCATTTTTTCCCTTTTATTTTTGTTTTTCCTTTTCCTTTCCTTCCCTTCCCCTTTTTCCTCCCTTGCTCTTCTTCCCATTTGAACGTTTACTTTCTCACCAATTTGAAATACCACTTCTTTTTTTTTGTCTTTTTGAGACAGGGTCTCGCTATGCAGTTCAGGCTGGCCTTGAGCTCACTTTGTAGCCCAGGCTGGTCTCAAACTCTCAATGATCCTCCTGCCACAGCCTCCCAAATGCTGGGATTACAGGCGCGAGTCACCACACCTGGCTCTGAAATACCTCTTTGATTGAATGTTAAATTCCCACACATGTGAGGGTCAAGCTGGGAATTTCTCTTCCACTGATTGTGGAAGTAATCAGGGCCTACCAATTACATTATGTATGTTTGCTATTTGGTTAGGCATTTTCAGAAAGTTCATTGTTATGGTTTCTCATTAATTTTTCTATAAGGATGTTTAGACATGGCTCATCTAGTTAATAAATGGTTTGTATTTTTATTGGAATCTCCTTGAATGTTTCAATTAACTGTTATCTTAATAATTCAGAGCCTCTGTTCCCTCATATGGCGATCAATCGGCATACATTCCTTGTGTTCTAAATCTCCCGTGCCTCTCCCCCGGCTGTAGGTTTTGTGTCCCTGTTGCCAATGAATATCCTGCAGACGGTTGAGCTCCTTTTTGGTTTTAGACAATCATCGTTGTGTCCTAGGCCTAAGCCTCATTAAAGAGTATTTTTGAAATGTGTTAAATATTTAAATTCAATAATGTGAGCCAGAGCAGGTTGCAGCAAATCTATTGTTTATAAAATATCACAATAATAAATAAAATGGAATATTTTTCATGTTTTTGTTTTATTTTATATTTTATTCTTTTGATACTGGGAATTGAATTTAGGACCTCGTGCTTGTCAAGCAGGTACTGGGCTACTGCGCTGTGTTCCTGGCCCTTCATGCTTTTGTTTAAAAAAAAAATTCAGAGCCTATTTATCCAAGAAGATATTTATTTGTTCAAATCCAATTTTCTGTCTTTAGGCAAAATTTAACATTTTTCCCCATATGAGTTGTGTACATTTCTATGGAGTTTATCCCTAGGAAACTTGCCTTTTTCTTTTTTATTTCTAAACAGATTTTCCATTTTACCTTCTAATCATTCTCCTAAGATTCTGAGGTAGCTCTAGGGACACAATCTACCACAACTAAGCTCGAGATTTATTTACGTGGGCCAGGAAGTGGTTGTCAACCTGATTTCCCACGTGCATCACATCCTACAGGTGGTCTTGGCACACATCCAACAGTCCTACAGCAGGTGTTCCCTGCTTCTTTCAGGGAGACCGACACAATCAGTCAAGCCATCGTTTTTTATTAGTCAGTGGAAATTGTGCACCTTCCCTATACTCAGCACTGTGTTAGAGACCAGGATGCCATGGTGACCAAGACAGCTTGGCTCCCTACTCTCATGGAAGTTGACTGCCTAGCCCTTACCAGTGACACTCAGCAAATAACTGAATAATTATAAGGCGATAACGTTCTTTTAAGAGATTATGAGAGAGCAGAGATAATTTGTCAGGTGCTACCATGCATTAACATCTACACCCAAGGCTTCAATTACCTCCCAAATGGGACTGACTCACATATTTGTGTCACTAGCTCTGAGTTTCACTGCCACTTGCCTGTTGTCTACAAAGTATGTCAAACTCAAAGTGTCTGGAATAAGAAAATTCTTATCTTCCCGAAATCTGGTATTCTTACTTATTTATTTATTTTTTCAGGCAAGGTCTCATTATGCATTTTAGGCTGGCCTTGAGCTCATTTTGTAGCTCAGGCTGGTCTCAAATGCCCAATTTCTTTTTTATTTTTTGAAATGTCTTGTAATCAATATTTTCGTCTCTTGTTTTGTTTTGTTTTCTCGTGGCAATCCTCCTGCATCAGCCTGTCGAGTTTTGGGATTACCGGCGTGTGCCACCACACCTGGCTTGTAATCAGTATATGAAAGGACAGCCTGGCGTAGTGGTACATGCCTGTAACTCACTCAGGAGGTTGAAGCAAGAAGATTGTTGCAAGTTCAAGACCAGCCTGGTCTACAAAGTGATCTCATAGCCAGCCTGAACTGCATAGCGAGACCCTGTCTCAAAAAGACCTTTCCCTGCTCCCGGGGGCTGGGGATTTAGCTCAGTTGGCACAAGGGCCTGTCTGGCAAGCCAGAGGTCATGAGTTTGATGCCTGGTACATACTGTATTCAAAAATTATAAGAATTGCTTAAATTCTGATAAGCAAATTTAAGCATATGAACCTAAAATGACTTTTATCATACAGTAAAAGTCATTCATCGTAATTTGCTACCAACATTAAGTTACAGTTACTTTGGAGCATAAATCAAATGGTTTAAGGGATGCCTATAATACAACTAAAGAGTACTTCCTATAATATACCTGTGAATTATCTTTCCATGTAATGGTTCCTTCAACTTTCATTTTCAGTTACCCAGTTCTAGAAATTACTAACAAAGGGTTTATTGTGGTCTCAAAAGAAAGGAAAAACAATACAATGAGATTAGCAGTCATTCCTGATGCTTCTCTTACCCTTCTCCTCTCCCTGCACCCATGTCCCATACGTTCTGCTAAGTAACTCTGGCATCCATCCATTCCTCCCACATCCGTCCTCACCCAAATCCAAGGCATTGTCTTCTCTCACCTGGACAACTGTAGCAGCCACTTTGCTGAGCCCCACTGGGACCTCCCTGTCGTCATCAGCCCCCTGGCTAACCAGAGGATCTTTATAAAACTCAAATCTGGTCATCTCTCTTCCTTTGAAAACTCTCCATTGTTCCTCATTGCTCTTAACACAGAGACAGACCATCTCAGCCAGGTCTGCAAGGAAGGCAATGCATGGCCTTTGCAGGTCTCTCATCTCATGTTCCCATCCATCTAGTCTATGAGGCAGCCACTCTGGTCTTTTCCATTCTATAAAGTGGGCTGTGGTGATTGTAGTTTCCAAGAGCACTCAACACTAGCTTCTATCCCACATGCTTTTCTTTGGCACTGGGGATCGAACCCAAGGAGTGCTGAACCACACCACCCACCCATTTCATTTTTTATTTTAAAACAGGGATCTCACTAAACTGCCCAAGCTGGCCTTAACATTGCCATCCTTCTGTCTCAGCCTCCCTGTAGGTGGGATTTCAGGTGTGTGCCATGATGCCTGCCCCCCTTTTTTTCCAACAAAGTTTCATTTTATGTCACCTAGAGTGCTCTCAATTTCCCTGGGTCTGCTGGACATGGTAGCACGTGCCTGTAATCACAAGAGGATTGGCACAAGTTCAAGACCAGCCTGGATTACATACTGTGCTCAAGATCAGACTGAACTATGTAGTGAGACTGTCTCAAAAAACAAAACAAAACAAATTCTGATATCAGTGATCTGCCTGCCATGGACACCCAAGTATGTAGCCGGGAACATAAGCCTATGTCACTCTGCCTGGCTCATAGGATATTCTTGATATTTGCTACTGCTCCATTGGGAGACAGAGGTAAATTCCTCTCTATACAGGCCTGTGTCTCAAGTGCAGCCAACAGAGTACAGTGGGTGTGGCGTTTTGTGATGCCCAAGGCTAGGTCACTCAAGGTAATGCAACTGTGCCTTGCTGCTTGAATATTTACTCTGGAACCATTCAGCAGCCATGTAAAAACTCTGACAGCTCAGAGGGCACTATACTATGAGGAAAATCCAATGAACTTGTGCAGAGGCCACACAGGCTCTGTGTTAGTTTTCTGTACTATAACAGAACACCGGAGACTGGGAAATTTGTAAAGAAAACAAGTTTGTTTTCACTCACAACCTGGGAAACCCAACAGTGTGGTGCCAGCATCTGTTCAGTTTCTGGAAAGGACTATGTGCTGCTCTTCCTCAAACTAGGCTGATGAGAAAAAGGAAGAACACAAGCCATGGATTTGCTTTCTAACAATTGAGGTCCAGTAGTTAATCTACTCCCTCAAGAACAAAAACTCAGCCACAGGACAAAGGCAGTAATTCATTCAAGAGGGCTCCACCCCCACAACCCAAACACCTCCCACCACACCCATCTCCCAACTCTGTCCTATTGACGATCCCATTTTGGCAAGAGTTTCAAAGGGAACAGACCAAACCTGGCATGATGGTGCATACCTGCAATCCCAGCACTTGGGAAGCTGAGGCAGGAAGATTATGACTCAAGGACAGCCTGAGCAAGCAAACAAGAATAAAAAAGAAAAACAGAAAAGCAGAAAATTGTATTCAGGCCACATCAGGCCCTCAGGCTACCAAGAAAGAGATGCCTAGCCAGCACCCAGTGCTCAGCTCTGGACACCATGTGACTGCAGCCACATTTCACACCCCACATTAGAACCTACAAGCCAAGCCTTCCCCAAATTCCTGGCCTACAGAACCAAAGGAGACAAAACATGACTGCTGCTCCTTTCAGACCTGAAGCTCAGAGTGATTTGTGTTGTAGCAATAGTAACTGGAGCCTGGGCTACATGCTGTCCTTTGGCAGGGCTTATCCACACGCTTCTCCCTGCCTGGAACGCTCGCCGTCCACATGCTTCTCCCTGCCTGGAACGCTCGCCGTCCACATGCTTCTCCCTGCCTGGAACACTCGCCATACCCTTCCTGCTCACCACCGACACTGCTTCCAGGCCTTGCTGACGCTGCAGTGCTCCAGGGTGTTGCTCTGCTAAACCCTGAAGCCAAGATTTCATAATGCCACATTCCATGTGCAGATGATTTGATGGGGCCATTGAGCCATCAGCTCCAGACACCTGCACTGGGTTCATGCATTTACACGGTAGGGCACACATTACAGACTCAGATGTCACCCTGGACGGATACGAGTGAAACATGGGCAGGAGAGGAATTGTGAAATGAGAGGAACCTGCCTTGCCTATGTGGTGCACCTGCCTCCTGTCAGGCTTTATATGGCCAAAGCTGCCTCATTCTTAAAGGGATAATACAAACCCAGATTATTGAGTGTTAAAATAGCAATGTTAGCCAGGCGTGGTGGCACATGCCTGTAATCCCAGCACTTATGAGGCTGAGGCAGGAAGTTTGCTGAGTTCAGGCCAGCCGGGGGGCTAAGTAGTGAGAGCTCCCTGTCTGCAAAAACAAACAAAAAGAACTCCAGAATAAAAGCAACTAATTAAGACTTGAAACCAAAAAAGAAAGGAAAAAAAAAGGGGCCAAAAACAAAGAAACAAAACTAACTGAAGATTTAACACTTTCCGTTTTGAGAACTACTCTCAAGTTTCACTTTGTAAAACCAGGAAATTGTTAATGTTAGTATTGCCTGGGGTTGAGGAATGGGCCACTTAAATTTGTTTTTCTCTATTTGCACTTAGCAATTGTCAGTCAAGTTCTCTCTCTCTCTTTCTTTTTGGTCTTTTTGAGACAGGGTCTCACTATGCAGTTTAGGCTGGCCTTCAGCGTACTTCATAGACCAGGGTGGTTTTGAACTCACGAAGATCCTCTTGCCTTAGCCTCCTGACTGCTGAGATTACAAGCATGAGCCACCACACCTGGCTTCTTTCAAGGATAGATAGGCCTCTTGACTCTTGCCAAGGAATTTTTCTTTTTCTATGGAATAAAATGGAAATAAGAAACTGACTACTAGATACACTACACTGAATTGTGTGTTTCTTCTAACAAGATACATGTTTGTAATAAGGAATAGGAACATGTAAAGCTCCTAAAAGCCCTAAGGGAAGTTGATTTCTTATTAAAAATTACCCTTTTATTATTTAATGTATGTTAAAAAAATAGAGGAATTCCCTGAATTTAAGGAATCACCTTTGAAGAGATTGTCTGTGCCCAGGCCACCAGCTTTGGTTTAGGGAAACTCTCCTGTATCTGCTTCTACCCAAGTGAGCTGTGGGTTTCCATGGTTCACGGGTGAGGCAAAAAACCCCAAAAACTAATACCAAAACCAACCAAACAAACAAACAAAAAACCCTCGCTTTCGGCAAGAACTGAACTATCAAATCTTGCTTAGCACTTTGTTGGATGGGCGTTAAAGGGACTGTGAGACTTCTGACTGCTTTTGGTGCCCAGGAATTCAGCGCATTTTATAAAAAGTAAAGGCAGGAAGCCTGAATTACGGAAAGGAGTCCTCAAAGACTTGGAGAAAAGTGGTAGCCTTCAATCCCAGCACTCAGAGGCTGTGGCAGGAGGAGTTCCAAGTTCGATGTGAGTCTGAATAACACAGTGAGATCTGGTTTGGAAAAACAAACACAAACACAAAGAAAAGCCCGCTAAACTAGTTAAGAAACAGTCCCAGAGTGCACAGGGGAGGAGTCCTCTGAGCAGCAGTCCCCCAGACTTCTTACAAAACGCGCATCTTTGAGCTCCAAGACCTATGGCACATCCTTTTCCCGACCAGTTTCTGTAAGAGGGCTGTTAAAAACCAATTAGGTAGCAGGCTGGCACACGCCTATAATCCCATCAATCAAAAGGCTGCGGCCGGCAGATCGTCACGAGCTCAAGGGCAGTTTGGTCTACATAGTTCAAAACTAGCGTGAACTACATAGCAAGACCCTGCCTCAAAAATAAAAGCAGGCTGGGGGTTTAGCTCAGCGGCACAAGCGTTTGCTTGGCAAGCGCTAGGTTGAGTTCGATTCCCGCTACCAAGACAAAAACAAAAAAGCAGCCTTCCCCAAAACAGAATCATTTAGCGAACCTGAAACTTTTACTGAAACAGGTACCGATTTTAATGTTTTCCCCCACTGCAGAGCACGTTCCTTGAGGACAGGCTTTTTTGTCTGATCACTCAATTCTGTGCTCGAAGCAGTGCCTTGAACATGGTGGGCATTTAATAAGAACTGATAGGAGGAAGGAGACTGAAGGGAAGAGAAAGGAATGACAGATGTGGGAAAAGAGGACGACGAGCACGGAAGGAGGAAGCCGGTGAGAGACAACGCAGGCACACTCTCCAGCCCGGCTTCCGGTAGAGCGCGCTGACAGCAACTCCTAGCAAACTACAACTCGCGACTGGCGCTGGGGGCCCGGGTGCGACTAGGCCCCGCCCCCAAGCTTCCGGCGTGCCTTGCGAGCGCGGGTCCGCGCAGCGCCCGGCGGGACTTGTGGTCCGGGTCTCGGGTGAGGGTGGGGCTGGGCATGGAGGCGGGCGGGGGCTGGGGGCGTGCGCCGGCCCCTCCCCCGTCACTTCCTGCCGGGCTGCGGGCGCCGGAGCCGCTCTTCAGCGTTTGCGCCCGCGGCTGCCGCGTCTCTCTCGGCTCCCCCTTCCTTTGACCCCCCGGCCCGGCGGCGCCCGCCTCCTCCGCGGCCACTCCGCCTCTTCCCTCCCTCCGTCCCTTCCTCCTCTCCCTTCTTCCTTCCTCCTTCCCGTCCTTGTCGTCGCCGCCGCCGCCGCCGCCGCCCAGGACCGCCGGCCGGGGGACGAGCTCGGGGCAGCAGCCAGGTGAGGCGGCCGGGCCGGGCATGGCGGGGCCCGCGCGGGCGCCGCGGCGGCGGGGAGGTGGGCGGCGGCGGCGGCGGACTAGGCCTCGGGGCCGCGCGCCGGCCTCCTTCCCGGGCCTGTCTCGGCCGGCGAGGCCTTCCCGGAGGAGGCGGGTCCTCCTGCGCCCCCGCCTCGGGCGCGCCAAGCCCTCTGCCCCTGGCAGGGCCAGAAACAGGTGCTACGGCCGCTTTCCTTCCTTTCGCGTCGCGCCCGGGATGCCGAAGTTATTCCCGGGGCAGAAGGAGGGGAGTCCCCGCTTCAAGTCTCCGGGATTCGGAGTCCCCAAAACTCCCTAGTCTGAGTCTGTAGCTTGGTGGTCCTGAGCACTGCCCAGGGCTCCGCCGGGGATGCAAATCCGGGCTCTGTCCTCTCAGCAAAGTCCCTTAAACTCGTGGCTCGGTTGAAAACAGGGACTAAAGCCGTCCCTGCCTCTTAAAGCTGTTCAGGTTCAGTGAAACGGGGCATGTAAAGCGCTTATCACAGTGCCAGACCCACAGCGTGTCCCAGTAAACCGCTTGCATAATTTATTAGCATGATATGAAAGTATAATTTAATGGGCAGAGTGGACAGAAGTTGACCTACCTACGCGTGTGTTTTTCTTAGACGCAGAAGTGTCCGGCGTGCCCGCTGCCTTCGCCCGGGCATTGTTTTGGGGTAAGAGATGAGCGCCTAATTGGGGCACCCTGGAAACGATGCAAGCTCCTTTTTCCACTTTTCCTGTTTAGCCAGCTGCCGGGTATTTACCAGATCTTGCAGTATGAGCAACCTGTCCGTGTTTTCTGCCATCATTCAATGTTTTGTCTTTCCATTTCTGGGAAAGTTGGTGGTTGAAGCGTCTCCTAAGTTCAATAGAACTTTCTGGAGCACTCGCTGTGGGTCAGGGCTGTGGAGCAGAAATGTACGAAAGTGTGAAAATCTGTGTCCTTTCATGCGTACCTTTTCAACTTCTCGCTTTTTTTTTTCCCCTTAATTCCACGGCCGCTTTGCTTTTATTTCCTCGGTCGCCGACGGCCGACTTTCCTTTTAAGCGTTACCACCCTGTTGCAGTATTGCTTGTGTGGAAGTTCTCTTCTGTTTGGCAAAGATGTGTGCTTCAGTTTCTTCTACTGTTGTGGGAAGCTTTTTAAGGTCACTCTTCCCTTCTCCTTGGAGCTTTAGTTGTTGAGAAGGTGGTGAAAAGAGACTTAGACCAGGTTTTTGGTTGATCTCAGCCTTTCAGGAATTTGTGCTTACCGAATGTAAATTACATTGCTACTTGTTGAAGTAAAAACTAAAAATACAGTTGGAGTGTAGGGTGAGCAGTTTCGATTATCTTTTGTGACAGGTGGGATTTTCAAAGATACTGAGTTGAACTCTGTACATTGTTCCATAGATAGAGCCTTTAAGGAAGAAATGCACCTCAGCGGTGTTCAGATTTACAAGAGTGAAAAGTAGTGTGTGTTTGCTGAATGACTTCTTGTATTTAAAATTGTATTCGGCAGTGAACGGAGCATGTTTTGTCTTATACCTATCTCGGTAGTGCAGTGTTGCCTGTTTTTGACATTTTGTAGAATTATCTGACAGGAAATAGTTTCTGGTTTAAAATCTTTAGTTTAAACTTATTGCTAGTTCAAACATCTCTTTGGCTTTTTAATAATACCTAAATAACTCTACGGCAACTTAACGAGACTCTGCTTTAAAAAGGGCCTGGGGATGTAGCCCAGTGTAAAGGTCTTGGGTTCAAGCCCCCAGTACTGCAGAACAGCCCTGCTAGAAAACAAAAATAATTCCACAAACTGAAAACCTATTTCCTGTCACATCATAAATTATAGTAGTGCTAGGGAAATGATAAATATTGCAGCTGATAACCTATTTTTTAAAAAAAAATTTTATTATGGAAAATATACAAAAGTCAAAGAGAATAGAGGACCCTATGTATTGGTCACTCAGCTTTTGACAATTATTAACTCGTACTCGAGGTCAATCTTGTTTTATGTTTTCACTCTCCCAGACTGGATTATTTTGAAACACATCCTAAACCATCACAATATTAGCGATTTTGACTTTCACCAAATTGCCGCTGGCTGTTAATCTGTCACAAAATTTACTTTCATGTTATAGTTCTGAGGGGTTTTTTTTTTTGGTTGAGCTTTTCATTTCTGTTTATACATGATTATTATACAACAGGATAAAAGTCAACAGCAGAATTGGTGCGGTGATTTCCACTCTTCAGAGGCAAACCCAAAATTTAGCTGGCGTTGTGCACAGAAGTAACAATTTTTGAGGTATCAGTGACTGTAATTGAGAAACAATAAATACAGATTTCCTTAACCCTGGCTTGGTGGAGACCTACCTGTTAAGCCACTTTTGAAAGAGATTAGCTTTGTGTCAAAGTTAAACTACAGTTAATAATTCATAATGAAAACTTTCAAAAGTTTCTTTGCAGTAGTTATGTAAATATATTGTTATCACCTTAGGTTAAGTATTAAAGTGAAGGATATCTGATTTAAAAATCTTTCCTTCTAGAATTGTTTTCTTGTTTTTTGTTGTTGTTGCTTTGAGGGGGGGGTACCGGAGATCAAACTCAAGACCTTGCGCTTGCCAGGCAGGTGCTTACACCGCTGAGCTAAATCCCCAGCCCTAGAATTGTTTTCTAAAGATCTCTATTTGCTTTATTTAGAAACTATGAAATTACAGCATAGGTGTTCATATTTTTATTGTCTAAAAAGAGGTGATGATGTAGCTCCCTGAAAGTGTCTGCCTAGTATGTGCAGGGCCCTCAAGTTGATGCCTGGCAAGAGATAGAGACAGACAGACAGACAGAGACGGACTTCCCAGAATGGAAGTTGACAGGAGTATTATAAATATTTGGCGTTGTTTCTTAATCTTCTCATTTTTGGTCCTGAATAGCTTCCAGCTTTTAGACCTGTAACATTGTTATTTCAGGGCTGCATGTTTACTTCTGGGCTTGATGGAGCGCAGTAAAGATGTTATACCATTACATTTTAGTTACTTAAACCTGGAAGGTGGGAAAGGGCTGCTATTCCTTTTAAAATTTAATTTGAGTAAAACTCCAATTTAATACATAGGAAGTGAAATATATTTTTAAAATGGTTAGTGCTTTCCATTAGGCTTACAGTACAAGTTTTACAATTTTATTAATACATGTTTACTGTATATGGTATGATTACATTCGTTGTAGTGAGTTGGTGCATCTACAGATCTTAATTCTAGTAAAACTTTCACGTGTTTAAAATTGTTACCATAAATAGTCTCTTCAGAATAAATTGCTCTTTTAAGATTCAGTCAGAAAGCCCTTTTATATACAAATTACTTTAATTTTAGAAATCAATATGACTCATGGAATTTCCCTCTGTTCTGAAGCCCAAACCATCAGTGTTAATCCTGGTGTAATCATGTAAACTGCTTTCATCCAGTCTTTCTTAACTCCCAGTAAGAAAATGCAGATTTTTAATTTAAGAGTTACAACTTGAATCCAATTCTAGGCAACTTTCTTTTGAGACCTTGTACTGGGTGGAGCAAGAGTGAAATTCACTCTTGCATAAAAGTGTAAATATGAAACTTAAATGAAAAAGGCATCATTGAGTGATGTCATAGTCATTTTCAGAGGCTTTATTTTTAAGAACCTTTATACTGGTCATTTTATGTCATACTTAGTGGCACAGAATTGCTCAGTTTGGAGACACATAAATTATTCCCCCTCAGATAAGAGCTATTTTCTTTTTTATTAGACTGGGATTTTAGAGACTTCAAAAATTCAGAAAATTGTATGACAGATATATTTCACAGTAGACTTTTTTTTTGGTACTGGGGATCGAACTCACGACCTTGTTGCACTTGACTTATATCTGGTTATTTTAAATTAACTTCTGGTGGAGACTTCTGTGGTTGAAATGCTGGTGTAATTTTCTTTGGGAATTTTTTAATATAAAAATTTCATCAAGATCAAAGCTGTATCATTTGTGCTGTTCTAAAAAATATAAATTGCAAGTTAAAGATTGAGCAATGAGAAGGAATGTTAGTTGCTGTGGTTATTTTCTGTCAACATTTTTCATATCAAACATATGACAGAGCTTTTGAAATTTTAGTGTGCACCTTTTTCAGTACAACTTTCTACATTTTACCATACCATACCCTATCACATCTATTCCATCTGTCTATCTCTTTTTATTCATTAATCTGTTTTTCCATATGTTTCAAAGTACATTGCTACATCACCACTGAATACTTCAGGATGCATGTTTATTACAGTTACTTATTTTTGAGGTACTGGGTACTAGGCAAGCTCTCTACTACTGAGCTGCTTCAGCTATTATAATTTTAAGTTGAGTTAGTGCTGTAAGTTATTCTGAGATAGCCAAGAGCTTTGATTTTTTTTTATTTGCAGTTTTGCTTTGATTCCAGAACTCTGCTTTTAAAACAAATTGTTTTTTGAGCTTTTTCACCAGGATGCTCATTTATAAAATAAGTCAAGAATTGTGAAACTTGAAACCATGCTGACCAAATAAATCCATGTTTTCACCTGTTAAGGTGATAATATCTTATAAAATACCCCCATAGATGCTTCCATAGCTATCTTGTTAACAATTTAATGCTCTGAATTAAAAATCTTACTGCAAAGAAATCTATTATTTTATTTTTATTTATTTTTTTATTGGTACTGGGGATCAAACTCACAACCTCAGGCTTGCCAGGCAGGTGCTTATGCCAGTGAGCTAAATCCCTGGCCCTATTATTTTTAAAAAAATAAAATGGGAAATTGCTGCAAATACATTTTTAAAATATTTACATCCCTATACTGGCAAACAAGGGTGTAAAGTGATGTCACCACATAAGTGGAGGCAGAAACTAAATATCTTGTTATTTGTGTTTTTCTGGGATTACACATTTTATTTTACTTTTGTCTTCTTGCGGCAGGGTCTCCCTGTGCAGTTCAGGTTGGCTTTGAGCTCACTTGGTAGCCTGGTCTGGTCTTGAACTTGAAATGATCCTCCTGCCTCAGCCTCCCAAGTATTGGGATTACAGGTGTGTGCCACCATGCCTGATTTGTTCATTTATTGTTAAAGGTATATGTTTGTTCATTGTTAAAGGTATATATTTATGGATCCTCCTTAAAGTGTATTACCTGAAAACAAAAAAGAAAAATTATTCAAGAAAGTATTTACTTTTGAATAAAAAATTAGCCTTCCAAGTATTAAATCTATAACTTACCTGGCTTTTCTGTTGATCAATGATCTAATTTGGGAAAGAAGTGTGATTTACAACACTAATAGAATCAAAACTGGCCATCTTATTGTACTAGGAGTTTTTTTGTGTGGTGTCTGTCAGACTACGGCAGCTTCACAGTGTCAGGTCACCATCCTTCTCTCTGAATGAGCACCACCGCTCAAGAGTGAACTTCACCTCTCTGTGTTGCCCCTACTTGTAAGGAAACAGCTAAGGGAGTCTTTCTCCTCCTCAGAGAGAGGGTTGGGTTTAGTCAACGTGTTCTTTGTTCCCCTTTAATGTTTTTTACAAGTGGTATGTAGCTATAAGTTTATGTTTCTAGATGTTTAGGCAAGTGAGAACAGGATTAGTGAATTTGCTAGTTAATAATATTTATTGCCATTTATTGGACTCTTATCATATACCAGGTTAGAATTACAGCGTGAGTTATTCGAGGCAGAGAAGGGATCGAGCTAAGTTGAATTTAATAATATAAAAGCTGCATTTCATTGAACTCTTGGTACCAAGGATTGATATATAAATTCTTTATGTTCTCTCTTTGGTTTTCTGAGAGACAAGTCTTGATCATTGTATAATTCATTCAGGCTGGCCTTTTTCTGAAGATCCTTTTATCTCAACCTCTTAAATGGTGGAATTAACAGGCATGTGCTGCTATGCCTGGCTGTATGTTGCATTTCTAATATTTGAAACCATTTTTGCAGAGTAATAGCTGAGGATACTGTGGCTTTGAGAGGCCAACTAATTGGTCCAGGTACACTGTTAGACTGGTCAGACTTCATGTATCCTCTTCTTGGAACCATGCTTCCTCTCAGATCATGCTTAGGGGCTTTCTGTTCAGGATAATTGATTTTGCTTGTCACTGGTGTTCCTCTAGCTTCCCACCCACTCTTGATAGCATAAAAATTTCCCCTCTAGGAAAAGATTTATTAGGTCAGTTTGCAAGAAATTCTGTTTAAGTAATATTTGTTTTGTTTCGGTGCTAGGGAAAGAACCCAGGGCCCCACTCTTTGCATTCTAGGCAAACACTCTACCAACTAACTACATCCCCAGCCACAATATTTTAGCCCTTAAAATGGTTCCTTTGATGTGTCAAATTAAGCTAAAACTTTTTAACTGATTCACAAGTTTGTGTGTGGAGAAGGTCTTAGAAGTGAATGAGGAGGTGGTTTATTAACCTTTGCTGAAGGACTAGCAGGTTCTTAAATTGTTCCTATAATCTGACATTAAAGTTTGTTGGAAATGACTTACTAACTATAGTCAAGGCTGTTGCTAGGAAAATGAGTTGCTTTTGAATTATCATACTCCACTTTATTGGAAAAGAGAGTAGATGTTTGCTGTGCTCTTTCCTTCCCAGCTGTTTCTAAGGTTCAGTTTCCAGCCAGTGGTGTTGGGCATAATGCAAATTTCTATTTAATATTTAGGATTCCTGAACAATTTCTCTTTTACTTTCTTTGAACTGAGCTGAACCAGAAGCCTCTCTGGTCCTCCACCAAAAGAACTGTCCCTTATGGCTCAGTCTTAAAAGACTAGATCAGTGAAATTAAATCTGCCTTTGGATTTGCGCTTTTAGTGAGATGGTGTGTGAAATTTCATTCTGTGTTTAACCACAGTTGAGGTAACTGTGTAGTCTGTAATGATGTAAATGTGTCTCATTAATGATGAAAAGCTGTTGGTAATGTGTCTTTTCTGGGGATGAAATGAGCAGATGCTGCTGCTTAAATTGTTAGTATATTGACTTCCCTAGGGCTGAGCTTCATAATCTCACTAAATCTTACCTGATTCTTTCACACCTTTGCTTTTTTGAAGTTCGTGCTTTCCATAGATTAAATAATTGAGGCATGAAATTTTACTTTTGCAGATTCCAACCTGATATAAATAGACTATTGTCTGGTGATGCCATTGTAATTCTATGCAGAATGTTATCCAGCCCTCTTTCTGAAGGAGCATAATTTATATGCAATAAGTCTAATTATGCTTGGAAGCTTACCTTTTTTTGTTGCACATTTTAACCAACCTGCTCATTGATGTTCCATAACCCTTTACCTAGATAAGTCAAATAAAACTAGGTAAATAAGTTTTCTTTTGCTTTACAGTAAACCTTTATATCGAATGAGTACTTTTAGATAGTAATGACTACTTTTCAACAGTAATTTCTTGAGAATTTATTTTAGCACTAAATATTAAAAAAAATAAAGTAAAATATTGTTTTTTAAAACAATTTTTTTGTAAAAAACAATAGCTTTTGTAAACGCTTTTGTAAAATTTTTTTGGCTTTTTTTTCTTAGTATATTCTGAGTGTACTTTATTAGTAACATTTTTGTATTATCACTTATGGTATGCCCTAACAAAAATAATGTTATACTTTACAAAGGGTGAATATCCCCAACCAGTATCCAACATTATCAGTTAATCCACTGAGGAAACATGATTATTGTTTTATTAAACACATGAAATGTATGGTGGTAACCATAATTTATATATTAAAAGGCTGAAGCCTACAGAACTGATTTGCTCAGCTGATTCAGCTGGGTCTTGGAGGTAGGACCCATACCCAGATTCTTAGCGAGGAGTTTTCCACCGTAGCCCAATAGCTGTGTGTCAGCTGGTTTAGTCTTTCTTCTAAATCAGGTGTTTTTCTTACTTACAAGATGATATGTGTTATAAGTGATTGGTTACTATTAGTTAAATTGCCCCTGTGAATTATTTATTTTAAAAACTTGTATTGGGTTCAAGGTTATTTCCATACCAGTTCAATAAGGACAAGGACTGTAGTTGTTTTGTGTGTGTGTGTGTGTGTGTGTGTGTGTGTGTGTGTACCTCTCTCCCTGTTGCCGAGAAGAGTGCATACCGTAGAAAAGTGCATATAAACAGTAGTTGCTGAAGTTATTAAAGCAATGAATTTAGTTCATTTTCTTGCATTCTAATGTGTCTTCATCAGTTGGAAAAAAAAAATTAGGCTTATCCCAACCTTTCATATCCTTGCAATTGCTCAGAGTAAGTGCTGTACAGATGTAGGAAATAACAATTTTTGGTTATCTTTTGATGTTAATTGGAAGATTCAAAAAATGAATTTGCTTTTGGATGTGTGAGTGTATATATGAATCTCTAGTATCACTTGTGTAAAGATATTCTAGATCCCAATGATTGCAGATCTATATATTTTTCCTTTCTCTGCTGTTGGTGGCAGTTTCTTATTACTGTTATTGTGTGACTATCAGCTCCATTTTCTATTCTAATATTTTACTTTTGTTGTGAGATATAAAACTAGATATTCGAGTAGTTCAGCAGAGAGGGGCTTGGACTGAAGGAAGCCCCCGTTGGTAAAAACGCAGGCGTAACACATCTCTTTGGGTTGCTCATAGTCCTTTATCAGTTCCTATTCATGCCAGTCTTTTGAGTAGGTACAACTGGGTTCTGGACTGGAAATTTGTTTAGTTACAGATTATTTTTTATCTGGTATGATTGATATGCTTGAAACAAGAAATATTTCTGATTTTAGAGAGTTCATGTTTTTTTCTCCCTCCTCCCCATCTTCTTCATCTTTTCTGTTGTCTTTTTTGGTGATCAAACCCAGACCTTGCACATTGCTAAGCAGGCACTCTACACTGAGATATGTCCCTAGCCCTTTTTAAAGATTTTGGAATATTTGCATAGATTTACAGGTTGATCATCTCTAATTTGGAAATCTGAAATACTCTGAAATCTGAAACTTCTTGAGGACATTTTAGATAATTGGAGTTGGGGATGCTCATCCTGTGTGTGCAGTGTACTATTCATGAAAGGAAGAACCCAGGCCATGAAAATATGGAGAGTAAATGAAAGCTCATGATTTTACTTCTGAAATCATTTGGAACAGCTGCTTTTTTCTTGTCTGTTAAGTTATAGTAGTGAGAAACCGAAACAGGCAAAAACATGTTATATGGTAAAAATGCAGAAAGCATCTCAAGGTAAGAAATTTTACTTATTATTGACTACTGCCATTTAAAGGGGAGAGGAACCTCTAAGTCAAACCTGAGAGTTTGAGATTTTAACTCAAATTCTGTTATCTTAAATCCAGTTGTAAAAGATGATTATATGGTTTATATTTACTAGACACAGTGTGCCTTTTCTTTTCTTTTCCAATTTCATATAACAGTTTTAAGTTTAGAATGCCTTTTGGTAATTTTCTTTGTGTTTGTGTTTGCATCAAGCATATGGAAACTACATTTATGAATAAAATGTTCAGGTGCTATTTGAGGGGAACCTCACAGACTTGAAAATCAGGCGTGTGTGATTGACAGTGTGATGTCCAGTTTCTTTAAAAAATAAAAAAGTATTCACAACTCTCTCATTCTGAAATACCTGAGACCGAAAAAAGGCAAGTCCTCCTGTGTTGTGTACTGCACAGTCTTCGTTGCTCAGTGTCCAAGCATTTATCTTTTGTCAACTCTATAGTGTACTGCTTTAAGCCATGATAGACATCACACTTCGAGAAACCTCTTTACTTGTAAATCTTAGCTTTCTCCCAAATTTGAGCAATATGTGTTTTCATTTTCAGGGGGGGAAAAAAACCCCCAGAAACAAAAGCAAAAACAAAAACAAAAAAATCCTACACTAATAAATTATTCTTTTATTTTCCAGGAGTTTCCTAACCACTTAACCTCTCAGAACTGAGTGAAAACGACATTGTTTCTGGAACACCTTCTCTTTAAGGTATACATTGATTTCATCATTTCAGGTTTGTCTGTAACCGGTGATATTTTTGAATTCTTCATTAATTTGTACGGAAAAAATTTTTACTTGTTATTAGAGAAACAAGTTTTGATGCAGCTTGAATTTCTTTTTTTACTCTTGATTTAATTAAAAAGCAAATGTGGGAAAAATTGTAGGCAAGAAACCTAAAACCCTTTAACCAATACCACCATATATTTTAAATGTACAGTGTGAAAACTGACCAGAGAACTTACCATTAAACAACTCACTCAATAAGTATCTTGGTCATAGAAGCTTTTGTAATTTGCTTTTGAAAAAAAAAAGCCTTTAATTTCCTGGCTTGTTTGTTGAACTTGGTTTTCAAATTTGGGAACTAATTCAACATTGTTTTCTGTTGTGAAATAGGAATATAAATCAAGCTTCAGTCTTTTTCAAAAAGGAAGGGGGGAATAAGAAGTGAAGGTGGAGAGGGAAGAAAGGGGAAAAGAATTTTTAAAAAGAATCAAAGGAAAAATGGAAATAGCTTTTTCTTTTTTTCTTTCTTTTTTTTTGGGGGGGTACCAGGGAGGAAATAGCTTTTTCAAATGGGAAAGGATTTTCCCATTTGAAAGGGAAAGGATCAAGAGTTGGAGGGAGCAGAAAGAGATGGGAGGGCAGGGGGACGAAAAGAATTAAGATGTATTATGTACATGTACAGACTCCCCAAAGGAATGTAATCATTAGGTATTGCAAACATGTACTAATAAAATATGTAATAAAAAATGAATACATACAGCATGAAATTGTGAAAAAAAAGAATCAAGCTCCATTTACTACTGGCAGCTTGTGATCACCCAGATTAAAAAATTAATCATTAGGATATTTAGGATTTGATTAAATCCCATATGGTTCCTCTTATGAGAAATGCAGAATAAAAATAAAGAGCAAAATAAAAGATAGATAATAGGAAGTAGGGAGGGAGAGCATTTGCAGAGGAGAAGGAGATCAAGAGATGGAGGGAGAGAAGGGATATGGGGTGAAAAAAGGAACTGGGAGGAGTACATATACCAACTCCACTCAAGGAATAAACACTATATACCACAGATGTGCAAAAAAAGGAAGAGGATCAAGAGATGGGTGGGAAAGGGGCAGGGAGGAATGGGAAAAGGACGAAAAAAGGAATTAAGATGCGAAAAAAGGGATTGAGATGTGTTAGGTACCTGTACCAAATTCTCACAAGGAATGTAAACATGCACTAAACACATATACTAATAAACTAAAGTTAACAACAACAAAAAGGAAATTAAAAAAAAAAAAAGAATGTGCAGGATTTTGTAGTTTTTGCCTCTAATCCCAGCCAGCATCGGGAGCCTGAGGCAGGAGGGTCCCTTTGAGTTCAAGGCTACCCTGGGCTACAAAGTAGTTCAAGGGCAATTCGAACTCTGCATAGTGAAACCCTGTCTCAAAAAGGCAAAAACAAAACAAAAAGATTTTGTAGTCTTTTTTGTCAGGGCACTGCAAAATATATTGCATGCATGAACGTTGTGTTTGCTCACACTGCCTCTAAGAACTGAAAACATTCCCAACACTCAGGAGACAGAGATGTAAAGATTGCCGGGAGTTCAAGACCAGCCTACGCTACCTAGTGAGACCCTGACATTAAAAAACCCCTGAAAACCTATCGTTCTACCATGTCTCTGAAATGATATCTAGTATGTAAGTTAGCTTACTTTTTGGGGGGAATGAGGAAATCAAAACAAGGCAATTACAGAAATTGTACAGAGCTCAGTGAAATGACTTACAGTGTAAACAGTAGAATTGCACAGTGCTTTATTTTCCAAGAATTGTATTACTAAGCCTCAAGATTCCTTCTGTATGTTAGCTCTCTGCTAAAATGGAAGCTTTGTCAAGTATCTTATAAAGTGGTTTGGAGAAACTGAGGCATGGGAAATAGATTACCAGGATTTGAATGAGTAATACTAAATTGGGAGTGGAATTGAATGCCACAGCTTAGAAATTTGTGGTGATTTAACATTGTTGATTGCTGTTTAGCAGCTAGGCTGGTTTCTAAGAAAGTTAAGTCTTGGCTTTGGTCTGTTTGCATGATGAAAGTGCAGTTGTGCAGTTGTGTTTCTAGGTAGATAGCACATGGTTGTAGAAAACTTCTGAAAGGAAAAGTCAGTTAACTATTATTTTGAACCAAGTCCTTCTTAGTCAAGAATGTCACACATTACAACTCTTAAACATCTCCACAATTTATGAATAGTTTATTTTGGTTAGTTTAAAGCATTTTTCTCTGTTTTTATAAGTTTAGATTTTAAAAACCATATTTAAAAACACATATTTGAATTTAGTAATTTTATTTTATTTTTTGGTACTGGGGATTGAACTCACGACCTTGCGCTTGCCAGGCAGGTGCTTAAGCTACTGAGCTAAACCCCCAGCCCGAATTTAGTAATTTTTAAGAATAACTCCTAGGAAAGGGGAAGGGCGAGCTTGAAGAGGTTTTAGGGCTAGGACAAAAATAAGGCTTAAGGTTTGTGGGGCTATAGAGGTAATTTTTTTTTTTACTTTAATATGGGATAATGGTTTGTGTTTTGGGGGGGTAATGGTTTTTCTAGGGTGACCAATTAATACTGAATTTTCTTTAGGAAGTGTTTCTTTAAACAGACCACCCAGTGGTCACATTTGTGTGGAAAGAAAATCCTTGGTAGCCTACTTGGCATTGGGCCCAGTGTGAGACAGGGACCACATTCAGTCATTTGTGCCTAGATGCAAAAGTCTTCAACAGTCTACATTGTTTCCACATATTATTTTTGACTGATTTTATTGTCTCATCTTCAGGGCTAATTCTGCTGTGTCTTTCTCGTGTGCACTAAGGACATAGTAGATTTTTGGTTTTTTTAGTTTGGTTATTTTTTTTTTAAAGAATATTTTCATATTGTGTGCTTTAATGTAATATATGGCTCTGCTGTTGAACCTTATCTACTCGATATTGATCTTAAAGCACTCATTTTATAGGCTGATCATGATTGATGTACTTTTATTTTTGTCCCTGCCCTGGCTGCAGGTGTTTATCTGGATAATGTTTGGAGTCAATGAACTTTTTTATTTGAGAGGCACGCAGAGGGAGAGGGGAATGATGATGGGGTGTGAGTTTGCTTACAGAAACATAATCACATTGTACCTACAAAGGCGTGTCAGAACAGGCTGGAGATTTAGCTCAGTGACAAAATGCCTGCCTGGCAAGTGCAAGAAAGATGTGTCTTTCTTAAATAAGGGTCTTAAATAACTATTTTGAGTATAAGGAATAGTGTGGGTATTTCAAGTATATTTTAAAGGTAGTGAAAGGGCTTTATTTTTTGTTTCGTTTTGTTTTTTCATCTTTTTTTGAGACAGGGTCTCACCATGTAGTTCAGGCTGGCCTTGAACTCACAGCAGTTCTCCTGTGTTAGCCTCCTGAGTGCTGGGATTATAGGCATGTGCCGCCATACCAGGCTGCAAGGGCATGTTGTAGGAAAGTGACCATGTTTCTGTGGGAGTGGAGCCTCTCAAAAATTAAAAGGAACAGATTAGTAGATTTACAATTGGTTGTTTAAAGCTCTCATTTTTTCCCTCTTCTTTTTGATGGAAAATTTAGCAAGTAATGCTCGCTTTAGCAACACATAATACTAAAATAGGAGTGATACAGAGATTTAGCACAGTCCATGTACTTCACAAGCTTGTGAAGTGTTGTATATTTTTGTGTTTGTATTAAGAAAGCATTTCTTTATTGAACAAATAGATTCTTTACCAAATTTGGGGATGTACAGTTTACCATTTATGGTCACATGTTGTAGATGCTTAATAAATTATTGTTGAATATTAAATGAGTATATTGTAAAGTTGCAGTTGATACTGCTAGTAACACTTCATCATAGCAGGAAACTAGAGTGCTCTTTTATATCTGTGTTTCTTGTTACATGAGATTTACTGGAGGATTTGCATGGGGAGATATTTAGTGAAATTTGTTGTGATCTGAAAAGGAAGTTTGTTCAGGATAGAGGCCACTATTTTCTTTTGTTTGCTTGCCTGCCTGCCTGCTTGCTTGCTTCCTTTCTTTTTTTTCTTTCTTTGTTTCCTTCCTTCCTTTCTTTTTTTCTTTCTTTGTTTCTGAAGTAAATTTTGTTTGGAAGTACCACTTTTTGCAAAGGAGAATAATGTATTGATCTCACAGAAGTATAAGTGCTGCTTATAAATCAGTTAAAATGTTGGTTATTAAAAGCACTTAAATAGCAGCCAGGCATGGTGGTGCATGTCTAATAGTAGTTGGCCAGGAGGCTAAAGCAGGGGGATTCAAAGCAACTTTGAGGCTCAGTAAGACTGTGACTCAACAATTAAAAATGAGATGGGTATATATCTCAGTGTTGGAGAGCCTTTCTAGTAAGTATGAGGCCTTGGGTTCAATCCTCACCAACACAAAAACTTGAGTAGTTATTTTATGTTATAAAAGATTTGGTAGGCTGTTAGTCAGAAGTGAATACAAGCTAGGCTTAGTGGTGCACACCTGTGATCCCAGTACTTGGGAGGCTGAGGCAGGAGGATCACCATGAATTTAAGGCCAGCCTAAACTACAGAGCAAGGCTCTGGCTAAAAAAACAAAAACAGAAAGTGAATATGACTAAAGCATTATTGCAGATAGTTTTGTAAACTATTTCTAGAAGAATCCACCTTATTGCCCAATAAATCAGTCTTTGTGCTCAAAACAGTCTAATCATGTTACTGTTGAGTGAGGAATACACATTTTGCTTTACTACTTTGAGCACATGTGTAGTTAAAAGTTTTTGTAGAGTTTTGTGCCCGTGTTTCCCTTTCCCACAACCCATAATATTTAGCACTTGTAAAATGTAGCTGCCAACTAAGATGAAACTGTTGTTTTTTTCCTTTTGTTTTGCTTTTGAGATACTGGGGATGGAACCCAGAGTGTTCAACCACTGAGATAATTTCCAGCCCTGAGATTTTTTTATTTTTTATTTTTTCATTTTTTTGGCTTTTTGAGACATGGTTTCACAATGCAGTTCAGGCTGGCCTTGGGCTCACTTTGTAGCCCAGGCTGGTCTAGAATTTGCAACCATCCTCCTGCCTCAGCCTCCCGAGTGCTGGGATTACAGGAGTGCACCACCATGCCTAGCCCAGCCCTGAGTTTTTAAAAAAAATTCAGGGCAAGATCTCAACCAATTGCGCAGACTGGGTTTGAGTTTTGTAATCTTTTGCCTCAGCCTCCTAAATAGCTGGGATTACAGAGGTACATCACCACGTTTGATCTTTCAGAGAGAAACTTAAAAGACTTTGTTTTTATGAAAAGATTTTTGTGTTACCAAGCCAATGTTTGGAGCCTGGGAGATATGGAATTAAGGAATCTTTTAAAAGTAGTACCTACAAATCCTTCATTTCACCTCTTTCAGTGTTAGGGTGCTTATGTGTGAAAATGTTGGTTTTCAGAGGGAGAAGAGCGTATTTTCCCGTGCTGCTGCTGTCTTCAGCCCTTCCAACAGGAGCATTTGCTGGAAGGCAGGGAGATTACAGCGTGGCACAGACTTCAGAAGCAAAGGTGTTTCCGCAAGAACTAAAGGGTCTTTGTATTTCAAACTTTTCAGCCACATTTTACTATGTGTAAAATATTGTTCTTCTTCAAGAAGACTGTAGCAAAGTATTTTGATCTCTCAGATTAGTCCCTAATTTACCTGATGGAAAACAGTTCTTCAGAATATAAAGGGAAAGAACTGTTGTGTAGCAGATTTTAATTTGTTAAGAAGGAGTAGTTCCAAGTTCCATGATTTGACTGTAGGCAGCTGTGAACCTTATACCAGTAGTGAAAGCTCCTTTGCCCCCTTTACTGGCTTTTACACTGAACTATATTTCCAGTTTGTTTTCTTCCTCCCTTCCTCCCTTAACTTTTTTGAGACAGTATCTTGCTTAAATTGCACACACGGAGCTGGAATTCGTCAACCCCTCTACCTTAGTTTCCCAGAGTGCTAGGATTACAGGCACTGCTGTAGTGAAGTAGTGAAAGCTTTGTTTTTTGAATTCTGTACATGAATAAACAATATATTTTCTCCATTTACAACTATGGTGTCTGCCCTGGATATCAGTAGGGCCCCTCCCACCCTCACAGGTGACAACCAAAAAACACCTTCAGATGTTAACAGATTTTTACCTGCCCTCATCGTTCTCTCTCTTGAAACCACTGCTCTCTGTGGTCTTTTCAGGCTTAAACAAGACACATAGAAGCATTAAACTAGCAAGTGACTAAAAATTTATTGGCAAATGCGTACTTCTTGTGAGTCTAAAAAAACTTTTTTTTCCTTGTAGGTTAGGAATTGAATCAAAGGCCTCAAGTATGCTATTGAAGCATTGTTATACTGAGTTATACCCCTGCTGCACTGCTTGGTAAATTTTAGTATTGGTCCTGGTTCATTTAAAGTTTACAAAATGCAGTTTTACTTAGAGGGTTTATACATTTTTTAAAAATTTGCAGTTTCTAACTGCTTGTTTTAAGCAGTTAATAGACAACTGTTTCTTGTGTACTTGTGGTTAACATTTTGGAGCAATCTTAATGAAAAGCTTTTTCAGCTGCTAGAAAATTCATGTATTTATGACTAACTGGAAATGCTGGCCGTAGGCCTGCTTTGAACAGCCTTACTCTAAAAGGATCCCTTTGGGCCCCACCCTTTCTAATTTTAAGTGCTCATTCAGAGTCTTAGAGCCACCCAGGGCAGTGTTGGGCTGTTGCTTCTTGGATGGTGGTAGGTGCTGGCACAGATATTTTGTTTTGGCTTATTTTCTGACTTTGTGACCTGAGGTTGGTGTTACAAGTTATATGTACATTATAAATGATTTCATTATTGTTAATAAATAACTCTCAAGTTAGACTTTAGAAATTAGAAAGAGTGGAAATGGGATAAGTCAGAAAGCAAAGAATTATCGCTTTTTGGTAGCTGAAGGAAAAAAATGAAACAAGGTCATGGCTGATTTCCAAATGGTTCTAGACTTGTTTCTTGGCACTGGCAGCTTGTCTTCTAAGACCCTTATCTAGATCTTCAATGGGCCGCCTCTGTTACTTTGTTCCGATTCCAGAAGTAAACAAGGAACCCGCAGTACTGTTGGGGATTTTGATGAATTGAAGTAATGTTTATTCCTCTGCTCTCCCAAGTCATACTGTAAGCTTTTGGGGGGGGGCAGTTTGCAGTCGTCTTTGCTCTTCAGCAAGAGAGAATGTGACTCCTCAAATGAGGAACTTGCTCTGGGTCTGACTTTAAAAAATCATTTTGAGACTTTTCAAAAAGTTAAAGCAACAATTACTATGCAACAGAACTTCTAATTAGTTGGTAAGCTGGATTCTGCTTCTTTGGCTAGTTCTTGAGAGACATGTCATTTCTAGTTTTTGTTGCGACTGCATATTTTTGATTATTTTTGATTGTTTGAAAACATTTTTAGCTTTTTGAAGGATAGCTGTAAAAATGATTAAAATCATTCCTAGTTTGATTGAAGAAATTGAAATGTATTTAGAAATAGTGTCTTTGTAGTCCTGATTTACAAAATGAAGTAAACAATCTCTGTGTGTTCCTACCCCCAGGCACACCAGTAACATTGCCAGTTTGCAATCTGTTCCTCTCTTCCTTCTCCTGTCCACTCTTACTTGGAGTAGTCTTAAGTTTAAGGCAATAAAATGGCCTTTGCTTTTCCACATCATTCTTTAGGGTCATGAACTTTGATGTGAGTGCCGCAGTTTTCTGGTTTAGGGCCTCTAATTACATGAAATCATCTGAAATCTCTTTAAGAAAATACATGTGTTTTATCATAAGGAAAAAGAAATAGCAAAGGTGAGAATTTCCTCTCTTCACCCAAATGAGGGGGAAAAAAAAAAAACCTTTAAAATTTGGGCTTGTAGCCCTTAAAGGGAAGCATTGTTTCTGTTCACCAGTTAATGGTATTATTAACCCATTTTACTTTTAGTTTCTCATAATTTTGAGACTAGAAACCTTTACCATATCCTGTATACTGTAGAAATCCTGTTCTTTAAAATTTGCACTTTTGAATGTAAGCAGTAGTTTGAAATTCTTAATATTCACTAATAAATATACCCCACAGGTTCTCTGTGTAAAATGAAGACACAGAACATGTAGGTATTGCTAGTCTTTCTAAAAATAGGAAAGTCACAAGGCCAGGAAACTTTCTGTACATCATGGAAAAACATATTTCTATAAATGAACATAGCTACATGCTAAATGGTGCTCTTTGCATAACTGAGTAGGTAACACCAGTTTTGACTGAAAATTGGCAATTACATATCTCCTCTATAATTTACCTTCTTATTTTCTTTCCCTTATGACTTTTAGGTAGAACTTTAGACTTCATAGCACTGAATTAACCTGCACTGAAAGCTGTTTACCTGCAGTTGTTCACTTTTGTTGAAAGTGACCATGTCTCAAGTTCAAGTACAAGTTCAGAACCCATCTGCTGCTCTCTCAGGGAGCCAAATACTGAACAAGAACCAATCTCTTCTCTCACAGCCTTTGATGAGTATTCCTTCTACTGCTAGCTCTCTGCCCTCTGAAAATGCAGGTAGACCTATTCAAAACTCTGCTTTACCCTCTGCATCTATTACATCCACCAATGCAGCTGCAGGTAAGCTTACAAATCCAAGTGTCTTCTGTTTCACATGTTTTCCCGGCTTGTTTTCTGATCTGATAAGTAGGTTGCAGATGTAGGGAGCTATCACTTATCTTCAAGAAGCAGAAGAAACTATTAAACCACCTGCAGTTCTTCATCCCAGAGATAGAGCACTGGTTGTGTCTGGGTTTGATGGAAGCCTCAATTGACAGTTTTAAATTATAAGGGAGAGAACTGCAAACTGTTCAAGTGATAAAGCCGAGTCTGTTATAAAGTAGTAGCTAACCCAAAAATTAAACAGTGAGTTCCATTTTGAATAGTCATTGTTTAACGGAAAAATTCTCCTTTTAAAGTTACTTCTCAAAACTGGTAACTCTTGTATGTGCAGGTTCCCTTTGCTATATTTATAAGATTTTTATCCTAAACAAGGTGACCGAGTTAGTTATTCGAATATAAAAGAGTACGTTGGCATTAATTAATTTTTATTTTGAACAAGTAAGTGTAAGGTTGAGAAATTCTAGAGGCAGCTCAAAAACCCTAAAGAGGAACAGTGAGAAGTTTAATAAAAACTGGGTGTGGTGGCGCATACCTGTAATCCCAACAGTTGGCTAAGACTCTAGGAGGATCACTGTGAGTTCAAGGCCGGCTTGCACTACAGAGTGAGACACCGTCTCAGAAACAAAATACTAAACCAAATAAACAACAACAACAAAAAGAAGCAGAGATATTAAAAAAATGAAATAAATTTAGAAGTGTTCTAATTTAGGTGCTCCGAGATAGCTCATCTGGGAGAGTATTAGACTGAAGAAGTGTTCTAATTTGATTATTAGGAAATTGAAAATGAACTAAAGATATTCACTGATTAGGAAAGAGGTGAAACACTTGACAGGGGCTAAAAGGGATATTCTTTGCCGCCATAGCCGCCACCACCACCACACGCCTGCCCACCTGCCCATGTCAAATAAATAACATGACCAAGTAAATAAAACGAGGTGTCAGTATGGGTGTCTCCATACCAGAGTTAGCGTATAACAGATTTTCTGCAAAGTCTTGCCTTATGCCTGACAACTTGCCTAGCATTTCCTCCTTTGTCATTTCATTTTCTATACTTTGTAAATCTGTTCTTAGAGTGTCGATTCTTCTACTCTCAGCTTCATGGCCTCTTGTTTCCTAAATGTCTGTAACTACTTCACTGGGTAGTATTCTTGACTTGTTATCATCCCCCAGAGACTCCATTTTCTCTAGATTTGCCATATGTGATCGTCTTAAAAGAAAAATGCACAGACTGTATCACTCTCCTTGGATTTATTGCTTTTTCTTCTAATGTCCTCTTACATCCACATCTTACTGACTTTATATCCTAGCCATTTTACTCATGTAATTCAGAAATAGATGCGGTCTCAGGATGCTGTCCTCTGGATAAAGGGCTAGGGATGCTCCAGGAATAAGACGTTAGCCTTGTGGAAAATAATAGGCAGTCATGTTAGAGATACCACTGAATGTAGCTAACAGCTGTCATAGTAACTAGTTTGTCTGTGCTGAGGAGAGCTCCTTGTTGGTCTCTTGGTTGGGTACAATAGCAGCACTTCATTGGAATCCAAATCTTGCTTATTTGCTGTGGGTTAGTGTTGTGTCTATGTTGGTCTGGGTCCATCCCTGTTCCCACCCCCACAACCTCTTGTACTGGAAATTAAACCCAGGGCCTTCATACTGAAGTACAACCACAACCTATTTTTATTTTATTTTTATTTTGGTAAGTTGCCTAGGCTAGGCTCAAACTTGAAATCCTCCTGCTTCAGTCTCCCAGAATGCTGAGATTAAAGGTATGCATCTTCAGTTATTCTTGACTTCTATTTTCATTCTTTGGAAGACACTCTCTCTTAGGTTACCCAGCTTTAGCTGGTCCAGAAGACATAATCCTAGTTGTGTCTTTCTCTGGGCATGTGCTCCCAGCATGCTTTGCACAGTTTTGTATCATTGCTGCTGAAGTTTAGACCTTCAGATTTTTCTTCTTCTATTTTTATAATCTTGGGAGAGTAGCAATCTTATATACTGCTAGTATATTTTAGCGGTCTGCCTTATTTTCAGTTCCTTCTAACATGACACCCTAACCCCCTAAATAAACAAAAGCCAGTGTGTTTTATGAATGAGTTAATCTATTTCACCAAGATTTAACCCGAGTATGAACTTTTTGTTTGAGCAAGGTTCAGCTCAGTGTAAGGTAAATATTGCCTAGCCTGTTTGTGCATTTGTATGTCATCAAGAAGGTTTTGGGATTTACTTTTGTTTTGTTTTGTCTTTGTTCATTTTTGAAATGAGGTCTTGGTAAGGGTTTTGCTCATGCGTGTCTTGCACTTAGGCTCTTCCTGCCTCACCAAGTAGCTAGGATTGGAGGCATGCATTGGTTACATGGCTTTCTGTTTTTTTTGATTGTGGGTTAATATTGTTGAAAATAATGATGTGATTCAGAATACATATTTTCAGATTGCTAAGGCCAAGAGATTCAAAAGTACAGGTTTATGAAGGGCTGCCTCTTTTTTCATCCTTAAAAAATAGGTCAAAGAAAATACATGCTTTTCATTGATGTTTGGCTTTTAAGACTATATCGGTGTATGGCTATTTAAGATTTTGACTAGAGACAATTCCCAAGTGTAATGGTTGATATTCTCTGACTTTTTTCCAGGCCCTGAGCTTTTTCTGTAGCCTTTCTCTGGCCTTTCCTGCTTGTTTGCTTGTGGACTGGGCGGGGGAGGAGGTAGCAGGAAGTAGATTTGCTATTTTATTAGCAATCTGGGTAAAGTGTATGATGATGCAGGGTAGAAATTGATCTGAAAGTGAGATTGGTTTGTCTTTGATTTCAGTTATTTTTGTTGTTCTCCTTATCTTGGAGAATAATGCATAGGCTGTAATTTGAATTTTTGCTGATTGTTATTGAGTTCAGTCTTCTAAACTTGTTTGGTGTCTGTGCTGATTTACATCTTGGATCTTAATTTTTGCATATTCAGCTTTGTCTTTTAGGCAGTGGTACAGGATAACATAGTAAGAGAGATAAGGAATTGGGCCGTCTATTTTTGATCCTAGCCTTGCAGCACAGATAATATATTAAGGGTGAGCTATTTCATTATGCCTTATTTTTTTTTTCACATGGAAGGCCCCAAAGTTTAAATGCAGTCATATTTCTCCTTTCATTTGATTAAGTGTAACATCAGTTGCTATCATAAATAGGGACTGTTGCCTTGCATGGTTGGGTAAAATCACTTTTGTAATCAGTCAGATCTGAGTTTGAATCCTGGTGTCTTTCTAGTTCTCTGACCTTGAGCAGTTAAGCACTTTTTTGAACCTTGTTCCTTCATCTGTAAAGTAGGGATAGTATCTGCAAAATAAGCCGGTTGTGAGAATTAGAAAATATATGTGAAAGTGAAGTACAATGCCTGGTACTTCGTATGTGCTTGAGAAATAATAGCTATTATTATTAAGCAATTATGTATTTAAGAAAAATGTTTCTCATCCAAATGGGGCTAGTTCAAAAGTGTTATTCTAAAGCAAAATTATGTATTTAAAAAAATTTTTTTTGTGTCTGGGTACCAGGAATCGAATTCAGGACCTTGCACTTGCCAGACAAGCGCTGCATCACTGAGCTATATCCCCAGCCCCACAAAATTATATTTGAAATATTTCTTTGTATGTGGAGTGCATTTCGTAATTTTTTGTAATTTGTGTTTCTTCTACCTTTTTTCCCCCATTAGACCATTATTTTGGGATTCTCTTTATTAAAATTGTTTTAGTATTCTCTGAAATACGTACTTTTTACTTAACACTTTTGGTAGATTTTGTGTGTTCATCTGTGACTACATTTTCTTTTCACACCCACAAGTTCAAAGAGAAATTCTTCTCTTCTGTGTGACTATTGGCATATTTTTTAAAAAATAGAGGTTCAATGTGCCTTAAATTCTGTCAAAACCAAGATTATAATGTTGCTACCAACCTTGTAGGTAGGACACATGCAAAATGACAGTGTGCAGGATGGGGAAGGTCTTAGAGAAAGGCAAGGCAGTTCATGAGATTAAGTCCTATTGGTTTTTATCGTTTCCTCCCTCAGCATCTTTCTGTCAAATAATCACCAGAATGACCCAGGGTCATTGCAGGTGCCTGCCTTTTGACCTCTCAGGCCAACCTGGGCTGTAACTTCATGTTATTTGGTACTTAAATGTGTACCCTCATAAACAATAGAATGTATACAGGAGATCCCTAATGTTTCATGGGGAATGAAAGATTTGTTCAGTTTTCCCTGTTAGTGGAAGTTGCGCACTGAGGGAATCCTGAAGTTAACTATAGGAAAAATCAGCTATGAAGACATAGTGCCTTCCCCCAATCTCAGGCATCAAATTTAAATGGTCTAGACATATCTAAGCCTGTGTTTCCCCATTCTCACATTTTATAAATGAGATAAAGTAATATCTAATAATTTTTAAAAAGCTACAATTGATTTGGCTAAGTCCCGAAGTAGTGATTTCAAAACTTAAGAGTGCATTAGAATCATTTTGGAGCTTACTAAATACACACCGACCTAGATGCCCCTTGTACTATTTGGTCACAATTGGGCATTGGTGCTTTCTCAAGCTTCCTAACTGCTTCTTCAGATGCAACCAGAATCATGGTGCGGTGACAGGTCGTCAAGTTTTTACAGAATTATTGGCTTAGTAGTGATGAAATTTTAATGTCAGAATTTTAAGAATTTTTGGGTTACCTTTATTTGTTAAGGAAGAAAGTATTACCTTCATCAGCTTGTGTTGAAGACAAAATTAGGCAGTGTCTAAATAGTACAGTCTGAGAATAGAAGTCAGCATTTGAAAATCTGGCTGACATTGCCAGATTTTCTCAAATTTTGTCTAATGGGATTATATTTCCAGATGAGAGCTCTCATATACCCTGTCTTTAATTTGCATGAAATACTACAATGTTTCTAAATCAACTTTGTGAAATCTCTTCTGTGGAAGGTAATTGGAAGACAGTTTCTATTTAGATATATTCCAAGTGAGAGTTTATTATTTTGACATGTGATGACATATGTACTTGCCCCGTATTTCAGAGTTAATTTTTCATGGAGTACTACTGAATGCTAACGAGTGGATACTAGAAGGGGGATTTTTATACTTATGAAAACACAAAAGAAAAAAGGCTTGGAGGAATAAATTAGTAAGACAGTGCCCAGGCTATTTATTTAGATTTTTTTGATACAGGGTCTCTCTATGTAGTATAGGCTAGCCTTGAACTTGCTTATGTAGCCAGGCTGGCCTTAAGCTTATGGCAGTCTTCCTACCTCAACTTCCTGAGTGCTAAGATTACAGACATGCACCACTGCTCCTGGCTATGACTAGACTTTTTAAGTCATTACCATAAAGTGTGTTCAAGGTCTGAGTGACAGTCAACGACATCAGAGGTTACTTGAATTGAGAACTCACACTTTTCCATCTGTAGGTGTTTACAGTACAGCTAACATTTGGAGATCAGCACTGAGTGTTTAAAAGCCTAACATACATCTGGTGCCAAAGCTTGGGAAGGACAAAATTTCCTAAACCTACAGAGTTTCCTTTTAGGAAGGAAAGAATCAGGTATTATTGGGGGGCAACCTGTCAGTTTCCTTTGAAAAGTCTGTCTGGAGCTACTTAAATAGTATGAATATGAATGGTTTCTTAACTAACATAGCTTTTGAAAGCACAGATCATATATACTACCAGTGGCAAATTCTTACCTGTTTGGAGTCCTTAATCTTAACTGTATATATAAAGCAGTGGGTTCCCAGCACACAGTTCCTTGATTCCTGATGATCTATGAAGGTGGTAGGGAAAGGAGCTGTGCCTAAATAGCTCTTAAAATTTCAGAAAAGCAGTTTCCCTTGAAAAGGGTTTACAAACTGTCCAGAAGGTGCATTGTTTGACCAAAATACATAACATGTTTAAATTTAAAACATTTGTTACAATAAAAGACACATTACCTTTAGCCTCCTTCAGAATCCTCCCCCTCACTTCAAACACTCTTATCCCATTTTTCTTGCCACTTTCTGAAGCAGTTCTGGGAACCTTCCTTCATAAGTGTCTTTATGAGGTGTGATCAAAAGTGCAGTGAGTTCTGTTGTTGAGTAGCATCCAGCAGA
The DNA here is from genome assembly GCA_004027295.1 of Dolichotis patagonum. Lineage (NCBI taxonomy): Eukaryota > Metazoa > Chordata > Mammalia > Rodentia > Caviidae > Dolichotis > Dolichotis patagonum. The sequence goes on from PVJX010002781.1 coordinate 56,465, forward strand.
AAGGCAGGCTCATAAAAATGTTATGGCTTGTCCTTATCCTGACCTTATCCACCTTACACTGGATCTGGCACCGTGCAACTTCTTGTTCTTCCTCAAAGTCACAATGACCATGAAAGGTAAACATTTTGAAGAGATTCCAGATATTGAGGCAGCCATGACAACACAACTATAGACACAAAAGAGAACGTCCAGAAAGGCTTCAGAAAGTGGCAAGAATGATGATGTGTGTTGGAAGTGAGGCTATTTTGAAAGGGGAACTAATGGCAATGTATCTTTTACTGTAATTTTAAAAATACTAAACAGCCTATTTTTTGATCATACCATATAGGTTTTAGGTAGAGGCACATCTAGTTAGTGTAGTAATACTGATGTAATCTGTTGATCAGAAGTCCTGATTGTCAGTATGTATGTGTGTATGTGTGTGTGTGTGTGTGTGTGTGTGTGTGTATATATATCCTGATAACTAAAAAGATTGAAAAAATAAAAAAATTGAGAGAATAACTTAAATGTTTATCACTGGCATACAAACTAGCAGGATATATTTCTACTACAAAGACCTCAAGCACAGAGGAACACTAATAAGGAGCTGTGTCTAGTGGACAGTTGGGAACCACTTACCTGAAGCCATGGTTGACAGAGCTCTTTCAGGCGTCATTCCAGGCCTTGGTAGGCAGGGATGAACTTAGAAGACTTCAGTTAGACCTTTCTTGTTTTTGATTTCTCTGTGGTGTTTTCTTCAAATTATTTCTCTATTGCAGATTAATTCTGTTTGGTCAGAGCTGCTCTTAAAATGATTAAGGGCATACTTAAAATGCAGCTGTATGAATTATGTAAGAAATCCTAGTGTGAGAAAAAATGGCTGATAACTATGTGACCCTTTGTGCAAACTCCAAAGATACTCCTATAAATTTGATTCATGAATTAAATTTAGTTGAGCCCATTTTTGATAACATCAAGTCATTTAAAATTTTTTTTCTTGGCTTGGGTTTTTTGTTTGGTTGGTTTTTTTTTGTTTTTGAGATAGGGTCTCGCTGTGCAATTTAGACTGGCTTTGAGCTGACTTTGTAACCCAGGCTGGTCTTAAGTTTGCCACGATCCTCCTGCCTCATCCTCTTGAGTGCTGAGATTATGGCAGCGTGCGCCACCACGCCCAGCTTTAGCATACATTCTTGAGAGCCATTTTAAAGTGGATTTTTGTGTACATTTAAATTGAGTTTTGCCATTGCTGCTGCTGTTCTGTGTTTGATACGAAAGTGTTGTTTTTAAATGTGACTGTGCACTGACACTAATCTTTCCAGACTGACTTTTTAAAATAATTTGTAAGGATTTATGGATTGGATGAACTGAGAGAACAAATAAGAAAAGGAATACTGTGTATTTTGTAAAGTTGATAATTCTGAGGTAATGACTTGCTCCTGCTGTATTTAAAAATGGAACTAATTTTCCTAACAAATATGACCACAGATCAAACCCTGTTACGCCAAGGATGGAGATGTCTTGAGTATTTTCTGGACCGTATCCTCTTCAAGTAGAATTTACTTGCCTCCTTCTCAGACATTTTATCCCTTCCCCATGGCACATATGCCACTGTATTGTAGTTCTTTAACTGTATTCTTTGAACTCTCCTTCAGATCAGGAATTGTGTTCCTCAAGATTATCACAGTATAGTACTTTGTATCCGGTTGGTCTTTAATGAGTGTTTCATTCAAATAAATGGTGTGTACAAACATAGTTCTAAGTGTAAGTCAATAGTACAGTAAATCAGGATGACCAAGGTGATATTGGTTAAGTATTCTCAAACAATAAAATAATTTGAATGGTCACATGGAATTTTTAAGCAAGAAATTTGACATGTATTGGAACTTATTTCTGACAACTGGGTACCTTTCACTTGGGTTAACATCTTGGGCTACATTGTTGCTTGCTTTGCTATCCCTTACAATATCAGGAGATCACAACTGATTGTTGGATTTTCTGATCTAAAGCTTAGCACTGAAGTACTCAGGTCCCTTTATGTAGTGCATCATGAATTAATAGAAAACATACTATTTTTTAAAATTTTTGTGATCATCATGTCAGAAAAAACCTGTTCCTTATTTTGATTCTGTTTTACAGAAAACACAACTCCTACCGTTGAACTAAATGCACTGTGTGTGAAACTTGGAAAAAAACCAATGTATAAGCCTGTTGATCCCTACTCTCGGATGCAGTCCACCTATAACTACAACATGAGAGGAGGTGCCTACCCCCCACGGTATGTGTGTGTTGAGTTGTTCATAAAATATAGTTGAAAATACATCTTTTACCTAGACCAGTGGGGATGAATATATGGCACTCACATTATTTTTCTTTTAAGACAAAAGATGTTAATATATGAGTTTTTTCCTAAACTGAATCCTCAGTATTCAGGTTTAACTGCAATGTTTGCACTTTGCGATAAATAAGCATGGTTTTGGGTTGCAGTTTGGGCACTGGTCTTGAATGGTTCATCACTGACCTAGACTAGTATCTATAAGTTATAAAATGAATAATCATTTGTTCATCTTTGGGTCTGCCAAGTGGGGAAGTAAGCTTTGATTGTGTTGGGCCTTTGGAAATATCTTGGTGTTCTTTTAGCTTCTGTCTTTGGTAAAGACCTGAACGTATTCCTCATGAGCAGTGTCTTGGGCCCCCAGCAGTCTGGCTGAAGAGCACCATTGCAGCTGCTTTGTGTAACTGGGTCATATTTGAATATGATTCCCCCAACATCATGATTCTGAGCATGCATAGATTTCCTGGTGGTTGTTGTTTTTGAGACTGGGTCTTGCTATGGAGCCCAGGCTGGCCTTGAGCTCATGGTGAGCCTTCTGCCTCAGCCTCACTTGTGCTGGAATTACAGGCATGCACCACCACGCCTGGCTCTTAATCATTGTTATTAGATGATTTTTGAATTCTGAACTTGTGTGTTTTGTAAATAGCCTTGGGCTATAATGTACTAATTGAAACTTGAAAGTGCCATGTGTTAGTTAAATCTTTTGCTGGTAGTACTAACACGTAATAAATTGATGATCAGAGCAGAACTCTTCATTATCCTGCCTTGGGGAGGGAGTGGGCAAAGACATTTTAGAAATGTAAATTTTGAGCTGGGTGCTGTGGCATACAATTGTAATCTCAGCATGCTGGGTGACTGAGGCAGGAGGCTTCTAAGTTTAGGTAACTTAATGAGACACTGTCTCAGACAGCTGATCAGTGGCTGGGGTTTTAGTTTAGTGTGAAGGCCTCATGTTTTTGTTTAGTCTCTAATATTGCGCTCCACACACCAAATACATACATAACACATATATGGAAGTATGAATTTCTGAAATGTAAGAAACCAGGGGCTGAGCTATGGGCTGTTACTTCTAGAATTTCTTTTGTTTGTATTTTTTGGGGTGTAGCCTTGAGGATTGAACCCAGGGCCTTGAGCATACTCCGTAAGGTCTACCACTTCCATCACTGAGCTATCCCTATCCCTATCCTTTCTTTTCTTTTTATTTATTTATTTTTTTGATACCTAGGATCGAACTCATGACCTTATGTTTACTAGGCAAGTGCTTGAGCCACTGAGCACCCTGCCCCGTCATCCTTTTTAAAAGCATGTTAGCTTTAAAATTAAAAGCCTTCTATGAAGGCACACAAGTACAGATCTAAAGTTGGAGAAAGTAAAACAAGTTAGTTTCTGTCTTGGCCAAAACTGAGTTTAAGTTTTTTTTCAGTACAGGCTGGCATTCTATATTAAACTCATGTAATTTATAAAACATTGTATTTTATAAAGCATAATTGCTGTATAGTGTAAAGTACACAGGTATTCTGTATACATGTAGTATACTATATACTATGTAGCAGTTCTAATCCAGTTAACCTTTCACAGAATTTCTGGATATATTGATGATGAGTCATTTTTAGCAAGCAAGCACTACTATAATTAGGCTGTGTTGAAGGAAATATTTGGAATTTGCCAGTCTTATCCACCTGAGACTATAATTTTCCCAACTTCCTTTTATTTTTAGGTATTTTTACCCATTCCCAGTGCCACCTTTACTTTATCAAGTTGAACTTTCTGTGGGAGGACAGCAATTTAATGGGAAAGGAAAGACGAGACAGGCTGCGAAACATGATGCTGCTGCTAAAGCTCTGAGGATCCTGCAGAATGAGCCCCCACCCGAGAGGCTGGAGGTAAGGCGGGCAGAGTAGGAGGGTGGCTTGAGAGGCATTGCCTCAAGTTACTTTCCTGAGACGGTATGTTGACAGCTGCCCATAATTTTATTGTTTGGTAGGTTATAAGGTTTTGTACCCTGTAGTCTGCCCTTCCTTTTCCTTTTTAAATCTCTAGCAAAATAGTCACATGCCCTCTTTTTTTACTCTCTGCATTGTTTTGAGTGACATGAGTATGATACAAACACATTAGAATGAATGTTGAGTTGTGAGAACAGTGTGTTCTTAGTGTAATGATTGTGCTTTCTGGGTCCTACTAGTCTATGGTACCAGGTTAGAGTTTTTGACCTGTTTTACCAGCCGATCTTTATTATGTAGAAATGCTTGTTGTCCACTGCTACATGACAGACCCTCACAGAACTGAGAGATGATTTAAACATCTGGAGATGCTTATTTTACTCACAGATCTGCAGTGTTTGGCGGGGCAGCTTGTCTTTGCTCCACAAAATTTTGGCAGTGGTGGCTCACAGGGCCTTGAGAGTCTGCTATGTGCTCGTTCACATGGCTGGGTAGAGCTAAGCTGGGTCCTTGGCACGGGGATCTCACTCCTCTGAGCTGACCTATTCAAGCACTGATGATGCTGTCTCATGTCTTGGTGGCAAGACTCCAAGAAAGATAGGAAATAGAAGAAGCTGCCAGTGTCTTGAGGGCTGGCCCCAAAAATCACAACTTAACTCCTGCCATATTGTATAGGTTAAGCAGGTGCAGAGCCCAGATCCAAGCAAACAGTCTCACTGTTTATTTTGTTTGTCTTGAGGTAAAAAATTCCATAAATTGATCATTTTGACTATCTTATATGTGTAATTCCATGGCTTTTAGGGCATCCACTTCTAGAGAAGAATGTCAGGGTATTTGAGGTCATGTTTTAAAACCACAAAGATTCTCACTTTTTGTAATTAAATAAGAATATAATTTTTAGGAAATCAGTTGCTCTATGCTACTGAGAGATGAACACATTAGGGATTACTGCTGATAAAGTAGAATTTTATTACAAATCCAGTCACCAAAGGTCCAGAAAGAAACGAGGTGAGTAGAGAACATTGAGATTTCATGGTTCTGTTTAATCACAGTAGTTTCTCCTGAGAGTATCATGAGTAGCACTTGACTTTCTCTCCCCAGGTAACAAGTTCACAAAGAACAAGGTAATGTTGCACAGAACATCGAGCTAAGAGTGTGATGAAAGGTGGGGACCCAACTGACTATAAGCAGGGCCTCACTGAGGCCCGTTGTGTCCATTTGCCATCCAGAAGTTCTGACACAGGAGGGTGCCCTGGGGTTTTGTGACTGGTTGCACAGGGTTCTTTGTTTTTTTTTTTGTTTGTTTGTTTTGTTTTGTTTTGTTTTGTTTTTTACTATGCTGCATTTCCATTTTCCGTCATAATCGTGCATCCTACTAGAGATGATCTAGGTCCACTGAAGCCCAAAGAGAAGAGAAGTGGGCTGTAACTTAGAAGGATTTACTGATGTTAAAGAATGTGTTTCTCAGTGATTTTTAACAAATCTCAATGAAATTTGTTAAAAAACCAAACGCCCAGCCTTTCATTTCTTTACTTGACTTTGGTGCTAATGTAATTGGAGTCACATGGAGTAGGTAATTCTCATTTCCTTAGGCCAGTAGTTGATAGACGATTGCCTAACACTGATGTGTGGCTTGTCTGCATTAGAATGCTTGAAAAGTGTAGGGAAAAAAATATGGCCAACCCACATGATTGTAATACAGTGGATTAAGGTGAAACACAGCTCTCTGGCTTTTGCTTTTTTATTGTTCATGTGCTCCTGGGGTGACCGAAGCTTAGGCAGGGACTGAAAACCATTGCTTCTTAGTATGAGCTATCCTTCCCATTCCACCTTTAGGTCCTGCTGGGAGGAGTCACACATTGCTATAAAGGGAAAGAGCCTGTTGTGTCTGTGAGCCTAAGGTACAGGTCTGAGGGCACATTTTCCTGGCTGAATTCTGTAAGGAGTTTCCCTCACTCCCTTTCTCTTTGCTGCTGGTACGAGAATTGAACCTAGAAACACTGCCACTGAACTGAGCTACATTCCCATTTTTTAACTTCAGTCTTGCTGAGCTGCTGAGTTGGCCTCAAATTTGTGATCCTCCTGTCTCTGCACTCAACTAGCTGGAATTACAGGTGCAAACCACCGTGTCTAGCTAATTTTTCTTTTTCCTTTTTTTTTTTTTTTTCGGTACTGGGGCTCGAACTCATGACTCGCGCTTGCCAGGCAGGCGCTTATGCCACTGAGCTAAATCCCCAGCCCCCCCCTTTTTTTTTTAAGAGCAGAAATATTTATTGAGAGAAAGAAAGCTTCTCTCTGAAGAGAGACAGAAGGGGTCCCAAGTAGGTTGCCCTAATTTTTCTTTCTTAAAAGTAGTTCATGTAAATTATAACAGTTTTTAAATTTGAAAAAGGAAAAAAATAAATGATGTATAAATTTATCACTTGGAGATGATCCTATAAACATTTGGTGGATGTCAGTGGCTTTGCAGGTAAATATATGTACCTGTCTTACCAAAAATGGGATCAAAGTCCAGTTTGCATATTTTTCATTAAATTGTTCATCATGAATGTATTGTTATTTAATTACAATTCCTTGGGAGAGTCAAATTGAGCATATATCTAAGAACATCTCAATGGCTGCACACTATTCTATTGTATGAACGTATCTATTTTATTTTTTCAGCAAGGACTTGAGCAAAAAGCTTGGGTTTTTGTTTTGGTTTTGCAGTTTTCTCTCTTACAAAATGGTTGGTAAAAAACATAAAATCTTGGTTATATACACAGTCTTTTCTGTGAGCCACAATCCCAGAAATGGCATTGTTCAACCAGAAGATAAGCATGGTGACGTACATGGCCGTGTTCCCCACCAGAAAGGTGGTACCATTTTAGACCCCTGCCAATAGGATGTACATAGCCTGTCTCCCCACAGCTTGCCAGCATTGGAAATGATCGTGTAAAACATGATCATTTTTGCTGTGGAAACCTTGTAGAGCATATGATTGTATGGTGGATCAATTTACCTTTTCTAAGAACAGCCAGTAAAGCCTGCATTTCCTCCCCATAGGGTAGATGTGGTCTGGTCCTCCCATTGTAGGCATTGTGCTAGGCCATGTGGTGCAGAAGACCAGCACCATCTCTGCCCTGTGGCAGTTAGACAGTGGAGCTGACAAGCAGTAACATGAGTAACCTGGACAAGTGCAGTGAATGCTGGGAGAGGAGACTAGCAGGGATTAGGAGGACTTGCAGTGTCCAGATTGGAGTTATGGCAGTGTGTTCCAAATGACCTTTGGGATATCAATTGTATTCTGAAACACATTCCCAGAGAGAAAGTTGGGAGCAAAGGCCCTGTGATAGGAAAGTAGGTGTGGTTTTGTTCCAGGCTAAGGTTTGTGCTTATAAAGGATGATGTTTATTCAGTATTGGAGTTGTTAAGGCGTGAGATGGTCATAGCCGTAATACCTGAAATTAGGAAAACACAGGAACTAGCCTTTATGTCCATTGCTAGGGGAAGGGTTAAATCAGTGGGTACATCGAGCTCAGCAAGTACCAGAGTGGTAGATGTGTGTACCTGGGCTTGAAAGGGACACGCAGTCCGCTGGGGGTGGGGTGGTAGGTGTAGGGCTGTTACGTGTATGTGTTCAAGTAAACAAAAGGGGCCAACTCTGTGTATGTGTATGTCCGTATGTTTGGATGTACATAGTGTATATTTTGAAGGCTGTCCTCAAACTGTAAATGTAGTTTCCTCCTGGTATTAGAGCAGAAGACTTTTGTTTTTACTACACTTTTGAATTTTTTTTGGTATTTCATAAACACAAATGCAGCCGGAGAGTTCACTCAGTGGCTTAAGTGCCTGACTGGCAAGCGTGAGGTCGTGAGTGAGTTTGATCCTTGATACCAAAAACAAATGAAAATAACCCCCTCCCCCCAAAACCCCTTAAATGCAGCTCTTCTGGTCTTGAGCCCTTATCTTCACTTGAGACAGCGATGCAATTTAAGTAGAGTTGAAGATCTTAACCCTCATTCTGTCAGTGTCCAGGAAATGTAGTTTTCTTTTTTTCCCCTCCCTCCCTTTCTTTTTTCCTTGTGGTACTGGGAATCAAACCCAGGCTGTTGATAGAGAGCTATATCCCTGACCCCTTTTTTATTTTGAGATAAGATATTGCTAAATTGAACCGGGTGTGGTGGTGCACTCCTGGTAGTCCCAGAACTCAGGAGGCTGAGGCAGGAGAATCTTTGCAAATTCAAGACCAGCCTGGGCTATAAAGTGAGCCCAAGGCCAGACTGAACTGCACAGTGAGACCCTGTCTCAAAAAGGGCCTCCCCCTCCAAAACCTACTAGATTGTCTAGGTTGGGCTTGAACTTCTGATTCTTCTGCCTTGGCCTGTGAGTGCTGGGGTTACAGATGTATACCACCATGCACATTTCATTTTTCACTTTTGAGCTTGCTTTCTTTCCTTCCTTCTTTCTTTTTTTGAGATAGGGTCTTGCTGTACAGTTCAGGCTGGCCTTAAACTCACTATGTAGCCCACGTTGCCTCAGCCTCCTGAGAGCTTTCTTTTTCAAGTCCGTTAAGGAATAATATTGATTGACTTTTATCCTCTTACAGAATCATTAGGAAGAACTGAGAGAAAGCATACAAGATGTTTCTTTTTCCTTTTGTTGAGACAGGATCTTGCTATGTAGTGTAGGCTGGCCTTGAACTTGATTAGACAGCCCAGGCTAGCCTTGAATGCATGGCAGACCTTTTGCCTCAGCCTCCTCAGTTCTGGGATTGCAGGCATGTGCTACCATGCCTGGTAAAACATACAAGTTTTTTTTTTTTTGAAACAAAGTTTCCCTACGCAGTTCAGGCTGGTGTTAAACTTACTTTGTGGCCACAAGATTTTAAAAATAGAATGAAACTCTGTTTTAACATTATTGCATGGGCCCATTGGATTTTTTATTCATCATAGAAACTTTAATTTTCCTGTTTTGAAATATATTATGTCATATATAAATCAAACAGTCGTAATACATATTTCAACACTATTCATTGTCTATTTCCAAATAGGCTAAAAAAGGCAAAAATCACCAGAAGATGGATCATGAAATCCCTGTGTAGAGGATAGCATAAGTGAAATAATGGTCATTATCATTTTACCCTTAATCTTCTTACAACCTTGCCTACTGTATTGGAAGAAACAAAAGAGGCTTGGAGAGGTGGGCATGGTAGTCTGGGTGGCTGGGAAAGGAGAATCATTAAATTCAAGCCCAATCTGGCAATTTAGTGACTTAGTGAAAGCCTGTCTCAAAATAAAAAAATAAGAGCCTGGGAATGTAGGTAAGTGTGAAGGCCCTGTTACACTCCCTCCAAAACAAGGGGCTGGGAACATTTTGCATCTCCCCTCTTACCTTTCACTGAACGTAGCTGAGAAGTGAAAACTTTTTTCTTCTGTGATGGCAAACAGAAGAAGAGTGACAGAGGAGCCATTTCTGGTTATTAGGCAAACCAGCAGGTGAACACAGACAGATGGCAGTGCTCCACAGTAGGGAAGTGAGATTGAGTGGCTAGGTGAGATCCCAGACTGAGGTTTCTTTGGTTGACAGTTTAGATGAGTTTTCCCAGGCTCAGGAATTGGTAAGTGAGCAATATGTTTCTGTGGTAGATGAAAAGGAAACGTAAAATTCTCCTCTAGTCAGCCATTCAACAGAAAAGATTTCCTTGAGCATTAGTTTGACAAGAACCTGGGCCATCTTGTTTGCATTTAAAAAAACATAAGCATGTGTAACAACATGTTTGCTTGGTGTTTGTGTTTTGAGACAAAGTCTCACATTACAGTTCAGGCTGGCTCCAATTTACAGTAATCTTCCTGTTTTAGCCTCCCAAGTGCTGGGATTATAGGCGTGTACCATCCTGCTCTTGCATCTTTTATAATATTTGACTACCAGCATTTATTTAACATTTCTTATCCACAAAGTAAGCGGAAAAATGCAAAAGCAATCATGTATACAAAGGTAACTGGAAGGAAATAGATAATATGAAAATACAAAAGTGACTGGCTTGATCTGTTTATAAAGCTAAAAAGAAAGCATTTTGCAGTTACGATACAAAGAAAGTGGCTGTTGTGTTTTCAACAAAATGAATCTGTTTCAAAAGTAGGGTGTTTTGATAGTGCCAGCACAAGAATAATAAAGTCCTGATAAATGAGAGTTTATCGAGGAGATGTTTGAACTCTGACATCCCAAAATGAATTGTACCCTAGCCTCAGACATGGCAAGTAATGAGCAGTTAGTTGAATGTGCTAGAGGATTTTGCCCTTAGCAGAAATATGTACTTTCGAAACCAGAAACAAAAAAGTTAGGGTTTACTATTTTAAAAGCCTTAGTAAAATGTTGAATGGAATAGCTTTTGTCTTTTTATTCTTTAAATTATTTGTAAAGTGACTTTAAATCTAGAAAAATAAAAAACATACCTGTAACTCCAGTACTCAGTAGGCTGAAGCAGGAGGATTGCCATGATTTCTAGGGCAGCCTGGACTACATAGTGAGCTCACTACATAATGAATTCAGGGTCACCTGGGACGTTCTCAAATAAACACACAAGCTAACCAGCCAGCCTGTCTTGTCTGTCAGTCTGTCTATTGGATCCAGGTAGTAAATGGTGATGACCAATTTTCCTGGCATATGGAAGGTTAAGCAGGTTGAGTGTTTGGTGTTTTTTTTTTTTTTTTTTTTTTAATTTTTCTTCTTTTACTAATGTTGCCTAGATTTTATTGATGAGCCACATACTATGAAATTGGTGTAACAAGTAATTCTCACTTAGTGACAGTAAGATTTTCACTGAGTTATGGTAAGCCCAAGCAACCTTTAGAGTGCCGACGAGCCTTTCCTCATCTTACTGGGAATGGTATTTGTATATGTGTTTTGAGTCACTGCTGCCCCCCATTTCCAGTGTTTTGTCCAGAGTAGACACAGAATTGCTTATGCAAAGCAGCAACATTAACAGCCCTTCTAAATAAATGTGTATACCTTTGTTTCCTATTTTGCATTTTTATCTTACTGGCTGCTTTTTCCTATTGAAATTCCTTTGGAAGTAGTGATTTAGAGCAGTCAGTCTTAACTCTGGTTACTAGTAAAGTCACCTCAGAACTCATTTTTTTTTAAGAATAAATAAATACTAAAACGGACATCCAGGCCACCCTCACAAGGTTGAGTTCATCTGTGTGAAGGGGAGACCAGCCACTGTCCTGAAGCTCCTGAGTGTTTCCAGTGCTCCTGAGGCTGAGATGAGAGATTAGAGTATAGTGCTTGGCCCAGTGTTTCCTGTCAGTCTGCGTGGAACCTCAATATGTAAAATAGAAAAGTAGTATTTATCAGTGTAAACCTAAAAGTTTTGAGATTATAATATTGATAACGAGTTCTGAGAATGATTTTTTTTACATTAATTGTATGTATTGGTACATCTTAGTTATACTTAATGATCACATCCATCATAAGGAATTTGTACCTGTACATGACAATTTGATTCTTCTTTTTTCTTGTTCCTCAACCCTCCTTTCAGTCCCCCTTCCTCTCCTTATTTACAGAAGCTTTGTTTTCCATTTTTTCCTTTTTTTTAAAGCATTTTTTTTCCTTTCTCTTTTTCCCTCTTCCTCTCCCTTACCCTTAGTTCCCCTCCCATTTGATCGTTTTCTTCCTGTTTCACAGTGTCTATGTTCTATTTTGGTCCTTATTTACACTTTCAGGTTCTCACACCAGAGAAAAGATGTGGTATTTACACTTGTGTATCCAGTTTGCATCACTTAAAAGTATGGTTTCAGGGTGCATCATTTACCTAGACATGTCTCAAGCTTATCCTCCTTTATGGCAGAGTAGTATTCCATTATAAAAGATAAACCCCCATCATCTTTACCCATTCACCAGTTGATAGGCATATAGGCTGTTTCCAAGATTTGACTATTACCAAGCTATGCAGCTAGAAACACGGGTGTGCATGTATTACTGATACGATGCTTTTTTGGGGGGGGGTTCTTTTTGAGACAGGGTCTTACTGTTAAGTTCAAGCTGGCCTTGAGTTCCCTTTGTAGCCCAGGCTGGTCTCAAACTTGTAATGATTCTCCTTCCTCAGCCTCCCAAGTGCTGGGATTACAGGTGTTCATCACCACGCCTGGCTTAGTGTTTTTAATTCTTTTTTTTGGTACTGGGGATCAAACTTATGACCTCGCGCTTGCCAGGCAGGCGCTTAAGCCACTGAGCTAAATCCCCAGCCCAGTGTTTTTAATTCTTTCAGGAGGATACCAAATAGCTGGGTTGAATAGAATTTCTAGTCATTTTTGGAGGAAATTTCCACAGTGGTTGCACCAGTTTATCCTCCCACCAAAAGTGGAGAAAGGTTCCTTTTCCCCCACAGCCCTGCCAGCGTTTGTTACTGGTTGATTATTTGATAGTAGCCTTTTTTTTTTTTTTTTTTTGTACCAGAGATCGAACTTACGACCTTGCACTTGCCAGGCAAGCACTTGTGCCACTGAGCTACATCCCCAGCCCCCTCTCAGTGTTGTTTAATGTGCATTTCTTGGATGACCAATGAGGTTGAACATTTTTTCATTATATGTATTTGCTTCTACTTCATCTGAGAAGTGTCTTTTCATTTCAGATGCCCATTTTCAGGTTGATCTTTAAAGTGGGGGGGTGGTATGTGGGTTTTTTTTTCTTTAAGCTCTTTATATGTGTCCTTTGAAGAACAGCTGGCAGGTATTTTTCCCACACTGTGAGTTGTCTCTTCACTCTGTTGGTGGTTTCTCTTGCTCTGTAAAAGCTTGTTAATAAGATGAGATCGCAATTGTTAATTCTTGGTGATATTCCTGTGTGGCTCAGTTTTTGTTCATAGTCTTTGCCTGTACCAGTGTCTTCAAGGGTTCTTCCTATTCTGTCCTCCAGCAGACTTAGTGTTTCTGTTTCAGTACTTAGATCTTTGATCCATTTTGATTTTAGCTTAGTGCATGGTCAGAGATAGGGATCTAGTTTTAATCTTTGGCATGTGCAGAGCCAAATTTTCCAGCACCATTTATTAAAAAGGCTTTCTTCCAGTGAATGGCACCTTTGTCAAAGATAAGGTGGCTAAGTATATGTGGAATTGTTTCTTCATCTATCCTATTAATCCTTTGTGTTTGTTCTTTTTTTGCTAGTGTCATGCTTGCGGTTTTTTTTTTAAAGGAATAAAGAAGAGAAAAAAAAGTAAACATAATAAAGTTTCAAAACAGGTTAGTTGGATTATTACAGTTATCACAGTAGCTTTGTAGTATAATTTCAAGTCAGGGATTGTGATGCACCCTGCCTTGCCTTTGTTGCTCAGAATTGCCTTTGCTATTCTAGGACTCTTCTGGTTCCAAATGAATTTTAGGATTGTTTTCTCTAATTCTGTGAGATACACTGTTTTTGGAATTTTGAACAAGGTTGCATTACATCTCTATAGCAATCTTGAAAGTATGGCCATTTTCACTGTATTGGTTTTTCCTACCCAAGAACAGGGGATATCTTTCCATTTTCTGATATTCTCTTCAGTCTCCTTTTTCAGAGTACTGGAGTTTTCAACATAACAGTCTTTTCTTTTGTGAGATTGATTCCTAGGTATTTCATTTTGGGGGATGGTATTGTGAAAGCCATTGTTTTCCTAATTTCTCTCTCAGTGAGTTTGTTATTCATTACAGGGAAGGCTATTGATTTTTGAGTGTTGACTTTGTATCCTGTGATGCTACTGAATGAGAATAGTTTATGTTGAATTTTTCAAAACATAAAATTATACTACATACTGTTTTCATCCATTAAGAAAAAAAGACTGGTTAAGATACATTCACCTTTCCAGGTGGTTGACTGCCAGGGAAGGGAAGTGCAGAGGGTTTCGTTACTTTATTTTGTTTTGTTTTTTAATTGACTTTCTTTAAATAAAAATCTGATGTCAGCAGCACTTCATGTTGACATTGGCATTATTTAAAACTAGTTGGGCCTATAGGATAATAAAACATTTGAAAGTTCAGATGTACGCATGGCTTTGAAGTCTTCTATCAGCCATAGCCCCTATGTATTTCCAAATTTTGTTCTGGTTGCACATAGGGAAAGCATTCTTATAGACACAGTTACTTATTTTGAGAGTACACAGTGTCTTTTTTTAAGCAACTCATCTATTTAAAAAAATCTGGATACTCTTCAAATAAAGTTGTCAAAAAGCTTTATTTTGCTACGCATAGCACAAAAATGAGTTCACATGTTGGCACAAATTAGTGCGTTGATCTTTGGTGTGAAACAGATGTCTTTTTGATTGTTGTGATGGTGAATTGAGGTAAAACACACACCTACGCGTTTATTTTGGTGATAGTGGGGTTTGAACCCAGAGCCTTCACATTGATCTGTCTCCCGGGCCTTTTGTGCTTTTTCTTTAGACGTGGTCTTGCCCAGGCAGAGCTTGAATTTGTGATCCTTCTGTGTCAGCCTCTTAAAGAGTGCTCACCACTGTACCTGACCTGGCTCATAGAAAAGTGTTAACCATTTTTTAAGCGTGATGGTGTTAAATAGATTCTTAGTGTTACACGACTTTCACAGGTATCGATTTTCAGGATTTTTGTCATCATCTCAGATAGAAATTCCATGCTCATTACACAGTAAGTCTCCCCTTCCTCCCAGTCCTGGGTAATCTCTGTTGGTCTCAGCACATTTGTTCACTTGGTATAGGTATCTCACACCAGTGGGGGGTCTATTCTTTTGTGTCTGGCTTATTAGTCTACTTACAGTGTCTTTAAGGTTCATCCATTCTATAGCATGTCTCAGAATTTCATTCCTTTTTAGGGTTTAATTTTACATTTTATCTGTTCATCTGTTGATAAACATTTGGGTTGTTTTTATCTTTTGTCTGCTGTGAACAATCCTGGGATGAACAGTGTAGGTGCAAATTTTCTGTTCAAGTGTCTGCTTTCCACTCTTAGGTGTATATCTAAGAGTGAAATTGATGGACCATACTGTGATTCCTTGTTAACTTTGTTGAGCTACCAAACTGCTTTCCACTGCTTTCCACAGCAACTGTACTGTTTGGCATACACTGGCAGGCAGCGCAGAAGGCTGGCAGTGTCTTTGCATCCTTGCCAACACTTGTTGTTTTCTGTTCTGTTGATAACAGCCATCCTGATGGGAATGAAGTGCTGTCTGTGCTTTCATTTCACGTTTTTCTGATGACTAATGATGCTGAGCGTCTTTTCATGTACTTGTTGGCCATTTGTGTATCTTTGGAGAAATTCTCATTTTTTTGGAGTTTTTTTTTTTTTTAATTGTTGAGTTGTAGCTCGTTGTGTGTTCTGGATATCAATCCCTTCTCAGAAGGTTGATTTGAAGATCTCATTTTTGTGGTGTCTTCACTGGTGATATGTCCTTTGATACACAGAAGTTTTTGATTTCAATGAAGTATAATTTATTTTTCTCTTGTTGTTTGTGCCTTTGGTATTATGTCTAAGAATTCAGTGCCAACTCTAGTGTCATGAAAATTTTCTTCTAAGAGTTTCATAGTTCTGGCTTTTACATTTGTCTGTAACCCATTTTGAATTTTAAGATACAAGCTAAGGGGCTGGGGACTTAGCTCAGCAGCATAAGCACCTGCCTGGCAAGCACAAGGTTGTGAGTTCTATCACCGGTACCCCCACAAAAGAACAAGCTAAGGGTCCTCCTTTATTTTGCATGTTGTCATCTTTTTTCCAGTTCCATTTGTTGAACATGAAATTTTTAAAAATATTTAAATACAAATTTCAAATACATTTTGAGGAAATACTGGTTTCTGAGGCACCTTTTGTGTAGACTTATCTTGAAGGAAGCTAAATCCATGAAATAGCAGACCCTTGAGCCGGGCATAGTGGCCTGAGTCTGTAGTAGCAGGCTCCGGAGGCCAAGGCAGGAATACTGAGACTACCCAGTCGGTGTAAGGAGGCGCCATGACGGGGCAAAACCAAACCAAAGTCAAGCAGGTCTTTTTCTCACCTGCGGTTAAGGTTAGTAAAATGTCAAGAATGATCTGCAAATAGTGCTGTCTAGGCTGAGATGGAAAGTGAGAAGATTGGGAAGGAAACATTAATATGGAAGGAAAGAAGAATTGTAAGTGGCATCTGTAATAAATGTATTTGTTCAGAAGTATACCCTAGATTTTATTAATTTTCTAACCTAGACTTTTTTTTCTGTTTTCCTTTTAATTAACAGCTTTCTGATACTAGTCCAGTGGATGGGTCCACATGATAAACTTCAGGAAATGCACACCTGTAACATCTTGGCCAGTTCTGTCTTTTGCCTACTTCTCAGTTTCAGATACAGCTTCCTGTGAGATAGTTCTAACGTTGGTTTAGGGTTTTATAAATTTCCTGACAACTGAACAGCAATCATGTAAAGAGAAGCGGCTCTCTTGCTGTGTCTGGAGAAGACTTTATTGCTGTGGCACTTAACCTGCTTTCTCCTGCCCTTACTGCAGTACAGCATATAGTTGGTGTTATCAGCTTGCAGAGAGGAGATCCCTGGTCCTTACTGATCGCATCCTAGCTAGAGAACTATCAATGAACCTTGTTACAAAGATAAAATGTCCTCCCTTGTTGAAGAGACTTTATTAGTTGCACTTTGGATTTTTGCCAACTGTGCTAAATATGAGATATGTGGAAGTTTTGTAATTTGTTTCACTTCAGTCTTTTCAAAAGTGGTTTCCAGAGACCACAAAATAAGAAACTTGTGTACTTAAGGTGGAGAGGCTTGTATCTGAACTTGCCCTGTCCCACATAGATCTGTCTGTGTTTGGCTTTTTCAAACTGCGGCTTAACAGAATTCAAGAAGTGCTTGGAATTCACTCCTCCAGGCAGTGCTGCTATACCACAGCTGACTGGTTTATACCCAAAGGAGTGTTAATGTGTGGATTGCTCATGGTGGGTCTGTGACACATACTCTGTCCCACAGTTGACAGGATACTTTTAACCTTTAAAATTCAGTGATGCATGGATGTGGTAACATTTCCCATACAGTTAGAGCTAACATGGCTTGGTGACTAGTTTCTTGTTAAATCTGTGGAGCCAAGATTCAGTGTTTTTAAGGGTTATAACTAGAATGTTGATGGTCTTACTAAAAGTTAACCACTAGATAATTCTTCTTTTAGATGAATGGAAGAGAATCAGAAGAAGAAAATCTCAATAAATCTGAAATAAGTCAAGTGTTTGAGATTGCACTTAAGCGGAACTTGCCTGTGAATTTCGAGGTAAGCTTATTTTACACAAACTCTGTTAGGATTCATCATAGGAATGATCTCCCCCCCCCCACACACACACATAGTAATTGAAATGATATGAACCTCTAAAGTTAAGATTCAACCTTTGTGTTCAGCAAAGCAGTACAGTGTTCATTCTCTTCTCCCACAAGCTCTTAAGGGTATGAATGACTCTGGCCGGGCCAAATGTGGCCTCAGTTGATCTGAAATGGTCTGTAGAATGTTGTTCATACATGTATTCTTCTTGAGAGAGGACCTGCTTCTTTCATCTTTAGCTCCAAAATACTAAGGATCTCTTAGTGGTGCCCAAAATCTTGTCAGATAATTTTAAATTTTAAAAAGAACATAGGTTTTGTCATTATGCTTCATTTGTTGTTGGGAATTTCATGAAATAACAATTAATGGGTTATTTGTTCGAGATGAAAGATAAAGTACTTTTACTATATGTTTCTTCCAAAGACAACATAGTCCAGATATGCTAAGAAGGGAAAGGAGGATTTTTAAAAAGTGTTTTTATGGCTTTACATATGGCAGATTCTATAATTTTATGCTTGGTTATGGAAATTTTTTTAAAAGCCTACTGTCTTATAAAATACTTGATTTTATAGTTACAGGATCCTTCCCCCAAATTTCATGCCTTGTTAAATTTGTTCAATCCATGATGTGCTAGTGTGTGGCCCAGACTCTCTGCCTATGGAGAGGGGTGATTTGTGACCCACATCCTGGTGGAGTGTGGAATGTTGCACTTGGCCCACAGGGCCGGCGTATCTGCAGAGACGTGTCTCATCCCTTCCCAGCCCCATGCCTGTGCCATCCCTGCCCACCCTGCCCCCCCCCCCAGCAGTCAAGAGTGGTTTTATAAAAACTGTTTCCCTTTTGGAATCAGAGGCTCCATGTATAGCCTTTTGCCTCTGGAGAAGGTAAGGGAAGGAGAGGAGAGAAGACAGGACAGACAGAAGGACAGGGTACCTGTTTGCAGTACAGGAAGAAATGTCCCTTTTCTCCCATGCTTGGATGAGTATGGCAGGAGGAGGAGTTTTTATAAAGATGGAGGAAAGGAGCTTGAAAGATTCCTGGCTTCTCAAGTGCCTTCACAGCTGGAAATTACTGCTCGGGACAGGGCTTCACACTAGTTGCTGCCTTGCTGGAGTCATAGAGCTTTCTTGAACCTTAATGAGAGATGATCATTTTATGTTTCTGTTCAGTGGAGTCTGGAGGCCAGATTGCTTCCTTCCCACCTCCGCTTTGTTTAGATTTCAGGATTTGACTTTGATCCCTTCCTTCAGGAATCTGTAACATGAAACCGGGAATTGGAGAGTATTTGTCTAAGAGAGATTGTAGGAGCGCCCTCTGGTGGTTAACATCTTTTAAAGTAGTCATTTGAAACCGTTCATGCACTGGTGGCATAATTTGTTAATGTAAGTAATTATATGAAGTTCACATTTGTTCTTAGATTGAGCAGGGGCTCTCTTTTTTTGCTGCATGTAGATTTCCTGGCATGTGTCAGATTCTCTGGAGTAATTGAGTAACTGAACAGGATCTTCAGTGTTTTACTAACGTTTTGGTAGTACCTTTGCAGAGGAAGAAAGTAAGAGAAGAAAATAGCCATTTGTGTATTTTTTTTTTTTAAAAGTCTGTGGCTTGACTTTTGATGAACCATATGATTTTAGTTAGCAAACATGATGTTGCTGGCAGCGTAGTCCTCGGGAGGCAGTTGTGACACAGTCACGCCAGTGCAGTGCAGGTCCACCTCAAGGGTTAGCCTGGTGCCGTCCTGATGGGAGTAGACAGTGTGCATGTTGCTGAGGGGCCAGTGGGGCCGCGGGTTTGAAGTGAGCCATCACTTTGGCCAAGCTGTGCACTTGGGCCTGATGGGAGGACAGGAAGCCCTGCTCTGGGAGTCAGGGCTGTGGGCGCCAGGCCCTGGGAGCGCTCTGTAACCCGCCTGCGGCGCCGCACAGCCTGTGGCCTCCCCACTCCTCAGCCTTTGGTAGCTGTTCTTGGACTCACTTCTCTTTCCTGACCATTTTTTCAACTTTTGTTTTTAAACCTGTGGAAAAGTTGCAAGAATTGGACAGGATGTCCTTCAGTTGCTTTTTCTAAGTGTACGTATCATCTTAATGTCTATTTTTAACTCTTGTTGCATCATTTTGGAGTAAGTAGCAGATATGATAGTCTTTGACTCTCTCAATATTTCAGTGTGTATGTCTTCAGAGTAAGAGGATTCTCCAGTGACTACAAACTGGTCACCAAGATTTAGTGTTGCTATGATACTGTTATCTAATACACACCCTATGTTCATAGCTTGTCAGTTGTCTCAGTAATGTCTTTTGTAGAATCTTTGTTTGCCTGCTGTGTGGCCTTCAATACAGGATCGTACCTTATATGAAGTTGGCCTGTCTTTTTGATGCCCTTTAACTTTTTTTTTAAAATCCATTTTATTTCAAAGAGAAAAATAAAATTTCAAAACATGTAAGGAGCAACAATGGTACAGACACTGTGCGTTGTCATCCCCAAATCATTCACCCAGAGCATAAGACCTCTGCATTCCATTGTCCGAACAGTGTCAGCACAAACCTTTCTCTTCAGCGAACTCAGAGAAGTCAGTAGTGTAACTGTCTTAACTATTTTTACACACACATATATTTACATATACATGTGTTGTTTCTTTCAGCTTCTCCCATCAGTGAGACGATACAGTGTTTTCACATGTGTCTGACTTACTTCCCTAACGAATGTGGTCTCAAGTTGTGATGCCCTTCAATCTGTAATAGCCTTTCTTTGTGTTTCATGACACTGACATGTTTTAAAAATCATTTACTTTGTAAAGTGGCCCTCATTTGGGATGTGCCTGGCTCTTTATTCATGATTAGGTGTGGGTTATGTGGGATCCTCTGTTGTTCTTTTTTGAGACAGGGTCTCACAATGTATATGTTCAGGCTGGCCTTGAATCCACTGTGTAGCCAGGCTGACCTTGGACTTGTGGCGATCCTCCTGCTTCAGCCTCCTAAGTGCTGGGATTTCGGGTATGTGCCGCCACGCCCAGCTTGGTTGTGTGTTTTTTGAGGGTCACCACTGGAGTGGTTGGTACTGTCATACTCCTGAGTGTCATGTGGTATCTGTTCCTGGGTTGCTGACGTTACTTGCAGTCCATTAGTTTCTGTGCTCCTTGCAGGGAGACTTTCTTTCCCTTTGGATAATCTATAAGCTTTGGGGAGACCCTTGAAAGCTGTGACCTGCCAGATTCCTCAGTGGTTCCTGCAGTCAGTGATGACCCTGGCCAGTGCTGCCCATCTCTGTAGGAGGTGTCACAGTGGTGATTTGCTGCATTTGCAGGCCAGTGTTCTACTTTAATGAACAGTTTTCCCTCACCCCTTGTACATTAATCTGTGTCAGTGTGACGTGTTGCTTTCTCCTCTACGTAGCAGCACTCTGTTATCGTCACTCATTTTGATGTCCAGAGTGCTCCTCACCGCTCCATGGCCTTAACGTACCCTCACGAGTAGCGGGGGCGTCAGGTTTTGTGAGGTGTGGTTTACATATAGTAACAGTCGTCTTTTTTTATAGTTGGGCATATAACAATAACTGGCAGATGTATATTCCTCACTGATGTCAAGATACAGACTTGCACCCCATAAGGTTCCCTGTGCCCCTTTACAGTCAGTTTCTTCCTTCCATCCTCAGCCTCTAGCAGCCACTGATCTGAAATTTGTTTGCATAATTGAGCCTTTTAAGAATATTACAGCTTTAGGGTGAGGGAGTGAGAGCTCTCACTGTAGCCCAGGCTGGCCTTGAGCTCACGGCAGTCCTCTTGACTTAGCGTCACAGGTGCTGGGATTACAGGCATGCGCCACAGTACCTGGTTAATTTAAACAGTATTTTTTTTTTAACTTTGAGCTTAAAATTTAATTTCCTGTTGATTTTGATAAGATCAGTTTCAGATGTGTATCTTATTTGTCATTTCTTTGAGTATCTTTTTTTATTACAGAGTTTTGAAGGTTCTTTATATATTCTGAATGCAAGTTCTCCTCTTTCTCTTCCGGTACTGGGCTTGGAGCACGCTCCACAAGCAGTCCTCCTCCTCTTTCAGCATTATAGGTCTTAAATGAACCCTGGGCCTCACACAGGATATGCAAGCGCTCTGCTACTAAGATACATCCCCAGTTCTCCTTTTCTTTTCCTTAGTGTGGCTTTGAGACAGCCTCACTGAGTTGTGTGGGTAGTCTTGAACTTGGAGTCCTTTTGCCTCAGCCTGCTGAGTAGTGAAGGTTACCAACTTGCTGAGTGCCCCCAGCTTCCAGATCTTTTTTCATAGTTCATGATTATTATGTTCCAGAGTACCATTGCCGAGCCTAAGGTCTTTCCCCTTTGTTTTCTTTTAGAAGTTTCATTGGTTTAGCGCTTCTGTCTGTCTGTCTGTCTGTCTGTCTGTTGGAGATAGGGTCTGACCTGTGTAGTTCAGGCTTACTAGGTAGCCTTGGCCTTGAACTTACAGCTGTGCTCTGCCTCAGCCTCTGGCATGCTGGGCTTATAGCACGGTGCACCATCACGCGGTTGCTCTTAATTTAAATTTATGATGCATTGTGAGGGAATCTTTATTTATACTGAGAGGTGAGGGTCATAGTTTTGTGGTTTGGGTGTTTTTATGTTTGCATATCTTACTGTGTCACGGTTCTTCACAGCTTATTATTAAATTACCTTTATACCTCCTCTTCAGACTCAGAACTTCCTCACTTTCTGGTACCCAAAAAATGTCTTAATTTTAAATTTTTCCTGTTCTTGCTTTGGCACCAGAGAAAATGGAAATTTCTGGCAGAAATGGCCTCAGCCACGATGGGGCCAGGTGCTGACTGCTGTTGGGAGACTTGTTCCTTCTAGACTCTTAGAGAGGGGGTGAGGAAATGCACATAGGTTCCAGATTACAGACTTGTCCCACATCTCAGGGTGCTTCCCCACTGCTCCTCACTCGTTCATTCCTGTTGTAGTCTTGGGGTTTGAACCCAGGGCTCCATGCATCTGAGCACCCGTCTCCACTGAGTCACACCCTGTGCTAGTTCATATTTGAGTCTCCTTATTGTTGTGTCAGTAACAAACCTTTAAGTCAAGTGTTGAAGGGACCTTTGCAGTGAGCTAATAAACCTGTTTTCTTTGTAAGTGTAAAAGAAAAAAAAAGACACCTTTGCAGTATCTTTTTTTTCCCCTTTATGCCACAAAGGTGTGGTTGAGGTGCTGTGTTCAGTTCTTCAATTCATTCTTCCTGATGTTAACAATGTACTGAAATGTGCATTCTAGAGTCAGATATACATATTTTTTTGCAGTACTGGAGACTGAAACTAGAATTAACACATGCTAGGAAGTGCTGTACCACTAAGGTAAATCCCCAACTCTTTTATTTATTTATTTATTTATTTTTGGTGCACTTGCCTGGCAGGCGCTTAAGCCACTGAGCTAAATCCCCAGCCCAAGATATACATATTTTGAGTGCATAGTTCAATAAATTTTGACATACAGTACATATAAAACCAAGACTCACAGTCAAGATCAAGATACAGTTCTGGAAGCTCCTACTGGCCTCCTGTTAATTTCTACCCAAAAGAAACTGCTTTCTGAATTCTTTCGCCGTGGATTAGTTTTCTTTGTAGATTTATATTGTACTCGAGTTCCTATATGATACTATTTTTATATGTGATACTATCATAAGTACCAGTTTATTCCTGAGCAGTACTGTATTCCACTGGATGAATGTGAAACATTTAATTTGTGGATTACCCATTTGACGGGCACTTGACTTGTTTCTACTTTGGTGCTGTTACGAATAAATAACTGTTGTGAAATCCTTACATTGGTCTTGTGTTTATATGTACTCAAAATTACTAGATCGTAGGGTAGGTATTTAACTTTAATAAAAGTCACTCGTTTTCCAAAGTGATCTCTGCTGATACTTGATATCGTCAGTCCTTTTTTTTTCCCGGCAGTGGTGGTACTGGGGATGGAGCCCAGAGCACTGCACACATCATTACTGAGCCACACCGTTGTAAATTTTTTCATCATTCTGTGTGTGTGTGTGTGTGTGTGTGTGTTAGTAGTTGCTAGTAATTTTAATTTTGCTGGTGACTAATACACAAAGCACATTTTCATATATTTATTGACCATTTAGGGATTTTATTTTATAAAGTACTTTTTAAGTATTATTTGCATGGGTTTTTTTGTTTATTTGGTTGGTTGTTTTGTTTTAGTTGCACAGTTTGTCTTTTTATTATTGACCTGTAAGAGTTTAAATAATAGATGAGTGTGGTGTTGCACACCTGTAATCCCAGCACTTGGGAGGTTGAGGCAGGAGGATTGTTGGAAGTTTGAGACCAGTTTGGGCTGCAAAGTGAGCTCAAAGCCAGTTGAACTGAATAGCACCCTGTCTCTGAAAGACCCCCCCCCAAAAGTTGTTTACTTTGGGCGTAAGTTATTTTCTCCCATTCTATGGATTACTTCTCCTTCTACCACCTCGTCAAGGTGGAATTTGAGGGTGCATGGTTGTCACCAGCCGTTTTTTGTTTTTGTGTTTTTTGATAGAATCTCATTACATCACGAGGTTAAATTGCCCAAGCTGAGCTTAAAGTGGTGTG
This sequence comes from Dolichotis patagonum, assembly GCA_004027295.1. Lineage (NCBI taxonomy): Eukaryota > Metazoa > Chordata > Mammalia > Rodentia > Caviidae > Dolichotis > Dolichotis patagonum. The sequence goes on from PVJX010002781.1 coordinate 80,570, forward strand.
CACCCCCCCTCCCCCGGTCTCCTGATTCTTTCACTTTTAAATATTATCTTTTTTTGATGAGGGATTTTTAATTTTTGAGAAGTTCTGATTGTTTTTTCTTTACGGTTAGTGTCAGTCAGATTTGACTCTTTGCTGACCTTGTGGGCATGAAGTTAGAGTTTGGGCTTTCGTATTTAGGGTTATGATTGAGATCAGTTTTTAATTCACGATGTGAATTAGAGCTGAGTTAGGGTTTAGTTCCCACACTCCCCCCAGGCGCAGAGCTGGCTGCTCCTAGTGCTGGTTCAAAAATATTTTTCATTGGCTTTGGAACATCTGCTAGAAATCAAGTGACTAGGTATCTGTGAATCTGTCCCTGCGGTTTGTTCCATTGATTCTTTATATGATAATAAAGCTTCTATAACTTTGTAAAAATTCGTGAAATCTAGGAGTATAAATCTTCTCACAGTGATTTTTCTTTTTTTAATAAAAGTGTCTTGGCTAATGTAGTTTAGACTGTATTTTTATTTTCTTCCAAGGTAATGTGATCACTTTTAATATAAAGTTAGATTTGTTTATATTAAATTTTAGGTTTCCATTCAGTTTCTGTCAGTTCATTTTTTGTTAATTTTTTTTTTTTTTTTTGTACCTGGGGATTGAACTCACGACCTCATGCTTGCCAGGCAGGTGCTTAAGCCACTAAGCTAAATCCCCAGCCCATGTCAGTTCATTTTTTTAAACATGCCAAATCCCAAATGGTTCTGAAAATCAAAACTATACCAAAAATTCACATCTCCTGTCCCTTCTATCTTCTGGGTAAATGATTGCATTGATTTCTTTTTTATCTTGCCTGTGTTTGTTTTTGCCTAAATAAGCATATCACACATTTATTTATTTATCTGTATATACTGGATTATAGCTGTAAAATCTTTGTTTTTAAATTAGGGTTAACTTGTTGTTGTTATTTTGAGAAGGGGTCTCACTGTAGTGCAGGCTGGCCGTGAACTTTATGTAGCCCAGGCTGACCTCCAACTCAGTGATCCTCCGGCCTCAGCCTCTTGAGTGCTGGGATCACAGGTGTGTACAACCATGCCTGGCTGTTTGTGTTTTTTTCTTTTTCTTTTTTTTTGAGACAGGGTCTCTCTATGTGGCCCAGGCTGACCTTGAACTAGCTATGTAGCCTCGAATTAGTGACCCTCCTACCTCAACCTCTGCTTCTCGAGTGCTAGGGTTATAAGCATGTACCACCAGGCTTACCTAGAGTTAACTCTTGTAGTTAGATTATTTTTACTTGATATATGCTGGAATTTACTCTTTATGGGGGCTTGGAGACTTTTCTTGTCCCTCTTAACAGTTACGTAGCAGCCAGTATTTAATAAGCACATTCTTGACTAGAGGGCCAGAGCAAGCAAACACACTTGAATTCTTTGTGCTGCAGGGATTTCTGGGCTTTGCTGAGCCAGCTTCTTTTCTGCCAGGGCAGCTGTGAGAACCGCTTGATAGGGAGGGTGCGTGGAAAAGCCTCTCTTTTAGGCTAAACTTTGGGGCTTATGTAGACTCAGGAGCACAGAGCAGTTGGAACAGTGCGAAGCAAGCAAGCGGTGGCATTCGGAGGGCTCAGGCCCTCCTGTGCCTTCCTGCAGTGTGTCCTGCCCTGGTGTCCCTCCCCCTGTACGGAATTCCACAAGAGGAAAGTATGCCAACCAGTGTGCCCCGCAGCTTTTAACAAGTGTCTGTCACGCTTTCACTCAGTCTTTCCCTCTGACGCAGGTGGCCCGGGAGAGCGGCCCACCCCACATGAAGAACTTTGTGACCAGGGTTTCAGTTGGGGAGTTTGTAGGGGAAGGGGAAGGGAAGAGCAAGAAGATCTCCAAGAAGAACGCTGCCATCGCAGTTCTTGAGGAGTTGAAAAAGCTGCCACCTTTGCCTGCAGTGGAGCGAGTGAAGCCAAGAATAAAAAAGAAAACCAAACCTACAGGCAAGGTGAGACATTTTCATTGTGGGAGGTGGTTGGGGTTAGAGGCAGGTTGCTGTGCCCAGGGTACAAAGGGATGGAACTGGAGGCCACTTGCCAGGCCTGGTAGACCCTGTACTGATGCCACACAAGAACTACAGTGAGGTAAGACAAGGTAGAGCCTCAGTCCAGTTGGGTACTTATGGTCACAAGGAACAGGGTCCTTTGTGCCATCTGCAGAGCGTCTGTCTCTGAGCTGCTCGAGGTCCTGGGGTGCAGGAGGCCCCCAGGGCCACTTGGGGGGGGGTGCACCTATATCGACTGCCGCTTCCTTGGAGCCACACTCACAGATTAGCAGGGTACCCTGGGGGTTCCTTGCTCACCACCAGGGAAGGAACAGGATGCCATTTGGGGACATTCTGTTGTGATCTTTAATAGTTTAACCCATATTTTTCTTCCATACACTCCAGTGCTAAACTGGCAGCGTCTTCTCTTCAAATAGCGTGCCCCGGCCTCATTCCCGCCCAGGGCGCGGCTGAGGGCTCCACAGCACGGAAGGTGGCCACTGGTGCGCTTAGGTTTTTCTTTCCATGGAGCATCAACCTGAGGCTTTAAAGTTTTGAATGGTTTTTGTATTTTAAGTCATTGTTAAAAAAGGCGGGAACCCATCACAGTACACTTGGCTGTCCGTGTCTCCAGGTTCGCCATTTGTGCATTCAACTGATCTTGGATTGAAAATATTTGAGGGAAAAAACTGTGTATACTCACCATGTAGATCCTTGTTGTTCTTGTCATTCCTCCCTAAATAATGCAGTGTAACAGCTCTTTAGGTGGCATTTATATCGTGTTATATGTCATAAGTAATCTAGAGATGATGGAAGTATTCAAGAGAATGTGCACAGGTTGTATCTGTCCGTCTTATGTTGGAAGTTATTTTAAAAATAGGCACTGAGCCAGCCTGCTGGTGGTACATGAGGGTTGTCCCAGCTTCTTGGAGTTTGAGATCAGCAAGAGACCCTTACCAAAAAAAAAAAAAAACAAAAACCAGCTACATTGGTGCTTGCTGTTGATAGTGAAGTATTGATGTCCTAAAGCCTTCAAATCACCTTAGAATAATCACAGAAAGTTATAAAGCATTTTTTATATTTCAGGAAGGTTAAACAGATTTGACTGATTACATAGATATAAAACCTCACCTCCTGGCATATGCTGACCTGAGTTGACCAGGCCTGTTCTGTCAGTGATCTCTACCTTATTTTTTCCTCAGTTACAGACAAGCCCAGAATATGGCCAGGGGATGAATCCGATTAGCAGACTGGCCCAGATCCAGCAGGCCAAAAAGGAGAAGGAACCAGAGTACATTCTTCTCACAGAGCGAGGCCTCCCCCGCCGCAGGGAGTTCGTGATGCAGGTGGGTCAGCCCGGGCTGTGGCCAGCTCTCCTGTGACCACGGTGGGCCCAGCTTGAAGGACTGGATTCTTTCCGAAGGGGGCCAGGACTGTTGGGCCCCAGTCCTGCCATCAAACACTCCTAATAGGACCACTTTGCTTACGGTAATGTGGGGACTTTACACTGTGCACCTGTCTGCTCAGCACAGCACTGGACTGCCCGTGTCAACAGGTAGGAGTGGGGTCATGCTGCGTGTGCGTGGCGAAGAGCACTGGGATGCTGGGTTATGGGTGAGTCATTACAGCTCCCTGAGGTCATGAACTGTTCTTTTCTAATGGTAAATTTTACAAGTACTGTCAGGCCCTGTCCTGCCTCCTGATTCTTGTGTAGGGTCTGGCATGTGGGGTATAGTTAGGGGTATAATCTTACTTAGATTAGGGTGACCCTTAAGATTAGTATGGCGTGTTTCTCCTGGTATTTGGTTTATCAGCAGTTGTAGCTTAGCGTAAGTGTGATCTGAATTTAATTTTGGGGCTGGGGGTGAGGGGGAGGTGAAACTCGCCTTATGCATCTAGGCGAGTGCCCGACCCCTGAACTGCATCATAGGCCTCTTTTCTTTCTAACTTTTATGTTGAGACAGCATCTTGTGAAGTTGCCCAGGCTGGCCCCAGATCCATAAATTGTGATTCTGCTGCCTTGGCCTCTTAAATAGTTGAGATTGCAGATGTGTACTGCCACATCTAGCACAATAACTTGTCTGTGTGCATGTGTGTGTTTTAAATGAATAAAAGACTACAGTAGTCTCCCCTTTTAGGAGGTTTTGTTTTTCTGGGGTTTCCATTACCCATGGTCAGCCTAAGTCTGAAGATACTAAAAGGAGAATTCCAGGTATCAGTATTTCCTGAGTTTTAAATCGTGCACCATCTTAGTAGCTGATGAAATCCTGAGCCACCCAGCTGTGTCCCACAGGAGTGTGACGCACCCTTGGGTCCAGCATGCCCCGTGCTGTTACACACACCGCCCGTCAGTCACTCAGTGGCTCTCTTGGCATCGCTGTGCCTGTTGTGGTGGCACAGTGCTTGTGTTCTCACGAAACGTACAGGACTTGGTGCTCTTTGCAGTTTCAGGGCTCCACTAGGAGTCTTGCAGTGGACCCCCTGCAGACAGGGCGATTGCAGTATGCAGTACTAAAGGACTGTCCCTTAACCTAAGGATGTTTCTTTTACTTCGTCAGAAGTTAGGGAAAGGAGTGATCCTTCCACTTTTAAGAAGTGGTAGCTTGCCGAGAAAAACAGTGTTTTGCCTGGGGTAGGGTGGTTGGTAGACAGCCATGTTGGAATTGGGCCCGGGCCAGTTCTTTGCGGGTCAGGGAAGGGCTTGTGACAGGATTTTGGTTTCAGCAGCCAGGTCCCTGTGTTCAGTACCAGCTTGGAAGCAGGTTGTGAGTGTGCTGCCAAATGAGCAGAGCTAGACATATTTAAAACCAGCTGGTAGCCGAGGTGGCACATGCCAGTAATCACAGCACTCTGGGAGGCCGAGGAAGGAGGGTTGCAAGTTTGAGGCCAGCCTGGGCGACTTCGTGTGACCCCGTCTCAAGAGGGAGAGAGAGACGCCCTTTAGTGCAAGAGCCATGTATCCAGTCCCAAGCACTGAATAACAAACCAGCCCAGCTCCTAAGGGCTCATACGGGCGATGTCCCAGCAGGTAGAATATGCATGTGTGAGTAGGCACATACACATACATACATACCATATGTGTAATGTAAATGTTACCGATACAGAGGATGTGTAGCATCCAGCTTTTTCCATGTGATAATACTTACTGTAAATGGACACCTGTAACTTACAGGTGTCGCTGTGGTCACTGACAGGAGTGTTTCAGAATCAAACAGCACATAATGCTCTGTCACTGTCCATTTTAGGTCATGTCTTTGACAAAACCATAGTTTAGAGCTGAGATTTGAGTTCCAGCGTGAATACTAGTAGATGGTTTTATTAAGTAAAGTGAGTTAACCATTGAGGACCTGACTTACTTGTAAACAGCATGGTGCTTTTCTCTGCTGCACTGGACAGAAAGTCTTTGGAGACTTTCGGATGTTCGGTTTTGTGTGCTGGTTACAGTGGGATGACTGCGGACTGTCCTTGCTTTTAGGCTTAATCTGCATAAACCTTTTCTCCACCACTTTAGACAGTGTATGCCAGTGTATAACAAATACTGTGATAGGAGTATTTGCAGGTTTCTGTGATAGCGATACTCTCACTGTGGCTGATTACAGACTGTCAGAGTGACACCTCTGGTCTCAAGAGTTGGGAATAAACATTTCAGGGCCACTATCCTTATGAAATGTCCGTCATACAGATATGCTAGATGGGCTGACCCCCCCTCGAGAGCAGAGATAACTGTTAAATGGGTTCGTTAGGAGGTGATGAATGCGAGTGCTCGCGAGCTCTGTGTTAAAGCAGGTGCACCCTTACATGTCTCAATGGCCATGTTTAACAGCCAGCTCTGAACTGCTGAGCAGGCACTGACTGACTGTTGCAGTCACCGTGTGCTCCAGCGACCCCTGGGAAGCCATCCAGCTTCTGATCTTCGCTGCGCTCCTTCAGCGCATACCAATTGCTGCCTGGTCTTTACTGCCCGGCCTGTGTTTCGATTATTGTGTGCAGGTGAAGGTCGGAAACCACACTGCGGAAGGAACAGGCACCAACAAGAAGGTGGCCAAGCGCAATGCAGCAGAAAACATGCTGGAGATCCTGGGCTTCAAAGTTCCCCAGGCTCAGCCTGCCAAGCCAGCGCTCAAGTCCGAGGAGAAGGTGAGCGCAGGGCTGTCTTTGCAGACGCTCTTCCCGCCTTACCCTGGGCTTCCTCGTCCTGGCAGTAAAGCCACCCTCGCAGCAGCTGTGGGGCTCGGGAGGGGATGTGCATGTTCAGGGCGCCTAGCCGGCTCTGGGTTGAACGCTTATTGTTCAGTGTCTTTGTGGGCTGAGGGTGCTTTGCTGCAGGGCATCTTGCTCCTCTGCATGTGTCTGATAATGGGTAACTTGTGAGCGATTCTGCCATTTGTGCTTGCATAAGACACCCTTAATGCTTTTGTTAAGTGTGGGGTAATGAGGTGGTGTGACCTTAGAAACAGGCCAGATGTGCAGTTCCCATTAGGCATGCCTTTTCTTATGTAAATTGAACACTGGATGAAAATAATCCTGCATTGAAAAATAACAGGGCCAGGAATGACAAAGACTCAGTGATGGTCTTGGATGTCCTTCCTGATTCACTCAGGTCTGCTAGATTATGAACAGAGAGAAAGGCACCACCAGGACCACCTTTTAATAACCGCGACTGCAAATGCTCATCAGGCGTGGCAGCTCCTTGGAGCCTTCCCTGTCCCTCCCCCACCTGTGCGTTCTCCTTGGAAATGTCTTCTGATTTTCTAATTGGAATATTCCTGATCACTTGGTTGGCTTCCAGCTAGAGCTTTGTTCTCAGCTTGGTGGTGCTGCCAGTCCTGCATCTGGTGGTTCACTGCTTCCCTGTCGTGTGTGAGCGCAATGCCAGCGGCACACACAAGGCTGTGGGCGGGGCCTGGCTGCCCAGGGCCTCCTCTGAGTTGGCTGGAGTTGTAGTTATGCTCATGGCCTTTTTCTTCTTTCTTTTTTTTTTTTGATTTTGTTTTTAAGACACCAGTAAAGAAACCAGGGGATGGAAGAAAAGTAACCTTTTTTGAACCTGGATCTGGGGATGAAAATGGAACTAGTAAGTGTGGTCTTAGTATCATCGTGATCCTGAGTGACTGTGCCAGTTACGTAGTGCCAGTAACTATGGCTCCCTGGAGCTGCCGAGTGCCCGGCGTGGGGGATGGGGGTGGGGTGGGCAGCAAGGGGTGCCCGGCATTGTGGCTTCTCTCCAGGCAGTGAATGTGGGTTTGTGTTGATATCTGTGTGTCGCTCCCCAGGTCATAAAGAGGACGAATTTAGGATGCCTTATCTTAGTCATCAGCAGCTGCCTGCTGGAATTCTTCCCATGGTGCCTGAGGTTGCCCAGGCTGTAGGAGTCAGTCAAGGACATCATACCAAAGATTTCTCCAGAGTGGCTCCGAATCCTGCGAAGGCCACGGTAACTGCCATGATAGCCCGGGAATTGTTGTACGGGGGCACCTCGCCCACAGCCGAGACCGTTTTAAAGAACAACATCTCTTCAGGCCACGTACCCCATGGACCTCTCACCAGACCTTCTGAGCAGCTGGACTACCTTTCCACAGTCCAGGGATTCCAGGTACTGATTGGCCCTGAACTGGAAAGCTCTTGGCTCCGGGCGGTCATCTCTGGGCTCCTCTCAGAAAATGAGCTGTGTACCTTATTTTTAATACCAGGCTGTGGCTGGGGGTGTAGCTAAGTGGGTACAGCACTTGCCCAGCCCATGTGAGGCCTTGGGGTAAATATCTAGCACTATGGAAAGCAAAACAAAGCAGCAAAGTCAAATTCTTTGGGGAGACTGGTGGTGAAGGGATGGTGGAAAAAGACAAAGTCCTTGTCCTTTGGTGGTAACATTTCCAAACCCAAGCAGCCCTAAAGACAGCCTCTGGTACCCTGGTACGCATCCTGAGTGAACAGCCTCACTGGGCTGATCCTTTGACCTTTAGGGAAGGACATGGCTCTTCTGGCCCAGGGAACCTGGAGGCTCAGGGTCGTCCCCTGAGTGGCATGGCAGGTGGTGGCGGCCACAGTCGGGTGGAACTTGCCCTGCCCGTCCTGGTCCCCCATCCTGGCCTCAATTCTTTTTCTCCTTTTTAGGTTGAATACAAAGACTTCCCCAAAAACAACAAGAACGAATTTGTATCTCTTATAAATTGCTCCTCTCAGCCACCTCTGATCAGCCACGGTATTGGCAAGGATGTGGAGTCCTGCCATGATATGGTAGGTCAGGCTCCCCGGGGAGGCCGGCCGGGTCAGCTGGGTGGTTACGTGGGGCTTTCCCTTGCCAGGAAAAGAGTTCTCCCACAGACTGACACAGGTCCTGTTTCTGAGGGCTCGGCTGACTGGGTTGGAGCTCACCCTGGCCCGTCCCGGACCCGAACGGGCCAGGGAGGTGCAGGCCCATGTCAAGCAGCTGAGAAAGCCCCTCATGTTGGTTTCTGTCCAAGTAAAGTTCTTACAAAGAAACACTAGAACTGAGAGAGGAAATTAGGTTCACAGACCTCACTGTGGCGTAGTCACAGCATGGACTGTAATCCATTCGTGTCTCTGAAGAAAGCACAGTGACAAGGAAACACGTGGTAGCAGGATAGAAAACTTGCAGTCTAGTTACTGTAAGGTTAAAAACACTAAAAAGCAGGAGTATGATAAAATTAACAGGTTTTATTCCAAGAAGTAACTGGATAACTCTTTAACTGAGTTAAAGTTGCCCGTTTCCTTGGCAACTGGAAAGTCACTTCCCTGCCTATCCTGCGTGTTTTGCTGTAACCTCAAACACTGGCTTGGTTTTACTTTTCTTTCCATTCCCTCTAGGCTGCACTGAATATTTTAAAATTGCTGTCAGAGTTGGACCAACAAAGCACAGAGACGCCGAGAACAGGAAACGGACCAGTGTCTGTGTGAGTGAGCCTGAGTGGCCCTGTGCAGGGAAGGCCCCGCCCGCCTCCCGTGCTCCCTCCCTTCCGCCCCAGGGCCCTGTTCTTTAGGAGGCTCTGTGTGCTGTAGGGTTAATTTTGAGTGAGTAGCACCTTACAGAGTTCACCTCCCGCCCCTGGCCGTCTCCATCCTCCTTCCCTGTCTTCCCTAGGAGTCCTCTCCCCCCAGGGATCCCATTGTTTTGGTTCCTTGTATATCTTTCCTACTTATTCTTTATGCAAAGTATCAACATAAAATTGACTTGCTGCCCCTCCCATGACAGTTATCACACCTTTTACAGAACGGTATATGCTGGAAAAACTCGTATTAACCAAGGCTTGTACTGTTAGACTTCCCAGTGTTTGCCGCTCTCATTTTTAATATTAGCTTAGTTTCTTTTCATTTCAAAACTGGTGTCATTTTCATTTTTTCTTCTTTAAAGGTGTGGGAGGTGCTGAATCTTTTCTGGCCATGAACCATTATAAAATCCAACATATATACTGAAAATACTGAAACTGCTTTGAAAATTTGGAATTTCTGATACCTCCAGTGGGCCGAGACATAGTGGATAAGAATGTGGGCAGCCGTTCTGAAGACGATGGACACACCAGGCAGCGTGGCTGTGCTGCTCAGTGAAGCGCGATTCCTGCACAGAAGCAGCTGTTGTGGGGAAGGAGCGGCCTGCCCAGCAGCCTGGCTCCTCTGGGAAATTGGCAGCCCCGTGCCCAGTGCACCTCCGTTGCTTTGGCCATTTTTTCCCCCTTGGGAGTAAAGAAACAGAAAGTATCCTGGCTCACTCATACACTTTGGGACAACTCTGGATAGCCACGCCAGATTGGCCCCAGAACTAAAAGCACCAGAGAATCAAATGCTTCCTACTCAGTGTAACCTGATCTTTCTAGCGTGCTCTGGCCCTACCACCTCCTGTAGTGCCCACACCTTAAGCACTGCTTTCTCTTCCAACAGTGATGCATATTCTAAGTTTCATTATTTTCTTTTGATTGATGACACTATATAAAATTTTCATTTGAGGGTTTCTCAGTTGTATCTAGTTATATAGCACAGTTTAGAAACTTGTCTGAGACTGACTTTATCAGTAATCTAACCGGCAAAGATCATATCCATGTGTATGTGGTTATACATTTTTATTTTAGTGGACTAACCCAGGACCATTTCATTGATGCAAGTTGTGTGCCCTCTGGTCTAGCTGAGACAGTCCTGGACTTCTCGCCAACTTTGGCAAGGTCTCCCACAGTTGTATAAATCGGACAATTTAGGAATTTTAAACTTTAGATGATTATTTGGTCCTTTTCTATTTTATTTTTATTTTTGTTAATGCAACAGGACTTAAATGAACTTTGATCCTTGTCTTAAAGATTATTAAAAAATTGTGTCTATACATACGGCTCTTGAGGATGTAGCGTTCACTATACTGCACTACAAGATGTGATCTCCGTGTAGTGCGTTCAAGCCTGCAGGCTGATTTTCCTTGAGTGCTTGATACTGTTAATGACATCTCCACACAGGGCTAGAAGAACGACTGTTTATATATGCAGCTGTGTCGCTTTTGATGTGCGAGTGCACACAGATGTGCGCACGGAGGTCTGATCTGGTCCAGGCGACAAGCACGGTCGCCTTGTGAGTTAAGTACCGCTTCCACTCACTGTTTACGCTGGAACATTTTCTCCCCATGGAATGTAAGTAAAAAGTGTTTGTCACCAATAAATGGTAATACTAAACTTTTTTGTTAATTTATTCTCAAGTACCACTACTGCTAGGTTGGCCCCCTTCCATCCACCCCCGCCCCTTTAAGAAAAAAAACTTGTAACGCTTGTGATTCCATCTGGGCAAAGTCTGAAGATCTAAAATAACTTTATATCAAACCATTGATCAATAAACCGCTACTAAAGAAGTTCTTGGTCCTGGTGAACAGTAACTAAGGGAAAGAGAGAGAATGAACTCGGTGTGCAGCAGGGCCATCTTGGGGAGCCAGCTCCACCCTAGCCGATGAGGACTGCACAGCACGGGGTGGAGCGAGGTGCCCCTGGCCATGTGTTGTGACCTGGCTGAAGGCTTCCAGGTTTTTTGTTGTTTTTCAATTTTGAAGGAGCTGGACAGAAGCCAGTTGTGGCACACGGCTGTAATCCCAGCATCTGGTGAGGCAGGAGGACTGCTGGGGGTGGAGAGCCCTGTCTCAAGCAGATCAGGTGATTATAAAGGTGTTTTCCCTAAAGCTGACCGAGGGACTGCCGGACTCACCAGAAATAATCAGAACGTATGCAAGATACCTAGGGGAGAAAGCAGTGCGACGTTTTGAAAACAAGCGGTGAAGGAAAAAAAATACATTTTACGGCTTTTAGAAAACATCGTCTCATGGCTGGTGAGTCTCGCTGAGGTGTTCCTGCAGGTTGCCAGGCCCTTGGACAGACTGTGCTGGTCCTGACTTGGTGCATTCACCAGAGAATGTGGGGAGGGTATTTGAGACAGGGTCCCTGTAATTCAGATTGGCCTTGCACTTTCGGCAGTCCCCCAGCCTCGGCCTCCCAAATGCTGAGATTATAGGTACATGCCACACAGCTGCTGCCTTCTTTTGCATGTATGGCTTTGTAGAAACTCATTCCAGGTATTCACAGAAGAAACATGGCCCAGGCTAACTTGGATAATTCACTTACATCAGTTTTGGACACGTTAAAAGTGTCACAGTGGAAAAATGATAATTTAACATTAGAATACTGTAATAGCCTTTTTGTTGTTATTTTCATTTACGGAACCATTATAGTGCCTTTAAGAGTTACTTTGAAATTACAAAAGTGTGCTCTTACGGATGCTGTCCACTCTGGTTCCTCCCATTCTGTCCTTGCCGTTCCCGATGAGGAAATCAATGCTGCCACCCAGTCAGTCCCAGGATGCAAGCAGCTGTCTTGTGCTGGCTTGCCATTTCCTGGTCCAGTGGCCTGCTGAGAAGCCTCTGGTCACTTCCTGCTGACTTGGTCTCACAGGCCCCACAGTGAGAGATACAGGCCTTTGCCATCTCAGTCTGGATCTGGCCAGTGACCAGGTGTGGGCAGCACCTGCTTAGCAAAGAAATGGATGTGGTGCTTTGTGTGTCACAGCGAGGATACGCACTCCCACCAGGCATGTTGCTGCGCTGCTGGGGCAGGATTCCCCTTGGTGACTGGGTACTTTGTGGAGGAGCTGGCAGGACATGGGACCTGCACTGTGTGCCCCAGCCCCAGGTGAGCCTCCATCCCTGTCATTGCCTCAGCATCACTGCGGAGGGGTGGGACATCAGAATGTTGGCTGATGGCATGTGTACTAGGTATGGATACGTAGTTAGTGATGGGTTAGGGGCCATTATAATCATTTATTTTGATGCTTACACTGTTCCAAATTTGGCCACCAGAAGACCAAGTTGGTTCTCAGGTCCTTTTGGATATCCTCATCTTTTTAAAAATGTTTGTTGCAACAGAAGAAAAACTTGGTCTTAGTGCACGTGTCACATGTTTTGTGACCATCACTACTGTATGTCTCCATGTCATTTCTTCTTAGAAATGTGAAACTACACCCATTACACAGTGGATCCCCATTCTCTCCTTCCCTGGTGGCCACCATTTTACTTTGTCTCCATTTTTGACAACTTACATAGGTGGGGTCGGGAGGTCTTTTTTGACTGGCTGGTTTCTCTCAGAATGACAAGGTGGACCCGAGTGGTAGTGCGTGTTGGAGTCTCCTGCCCTCTCACCATTCCACCATGTGTAGTACCATTCTGTGTCTTTGTCCTGCCCACCTTGGGTTCTTTGTAGCCTCCCCTTGCAGGGCAGCAGTTTGTTGCTCTCAATCTCATTTTTCCCCTGGAATATTTTAACTCAAAGCCTGGACATAGAACCTGGACATAGGACATAGAACCTATAGAATGTTATACCTAAGCTGGGTGAGTCCCTCTGAAGCCAGGGCAAGTAGTCTGTAGTTCGTGGAGATGGGTGTCATCTTTGAGGCCAGGTCTTCCAGGCCTGCTGGGCTGGTTCCTGGGTGAGCTCTGACTGGTGGGGCTCAGTCTGGGTCCGGGTCTGTCGGGTGACCTGGTGCTTGACCTTCCCAAGAAGCTGATGCGGCTTGTTGCATAGCTGCCAAGAGGAGCCCAGCAGACCAGAACCGCACTAGGCCGTCAGTCAGGCTGGAGATGCCTGGCTTTAGCTTGTGTATAAACGGAACTTGAGAAGCATGTCGCTGCCATCTGATTTGAGGGACTAAATGAGAAAAAACTTGGTAGAAATCTCCAAGTGCACAAATTACGGGTTTGCTGAGCACATAAACATGGATGGTTTGGTAGAGAAGTTAGCCAGCTTGTGTAAGAGAGACAAGGTCTCACTGTGTAGTTCAGGCTGGCCTTGGGCTCGTTTTGTAGCCCATGCTGACCTTGAACTTTCAGCCTCCCAAGTGCTGGGATTACGGGAGTGTGCCACCACACCCAGCTCAGTTTCCATAAAAGATGGGGTAAGCGTTTCAGATAAGCAGCACAGCCATCTTCTTGGACTTTCTTTGCTCCTGTATACTTGCAGTGGTGTGTTTAATATAAACCGTACAGATACATATGAATAATGTGAAAACAGTCTTTAAAATAGTGGCATTCGCTTTGTGATCACTATTCTAATTTCTGTTAAAAAACCTTTCTGTTAACCAAAAACTTTTAGGAAGTTTGTACTACTTTACTATGTGCAGTTAACCTATTTCATATTTTAGAAATACTCCCCTTTATACATTCCTTCACATTCATTAGAAGCTGCCTGACACAAACCTAGGGCTGCAGTGACAACAGCAAAGCAGCTACTTACAGGCAACAGGGCGCTTTTCCTTCCCACGTGGATCCGAGGAACTCACCACCACTGTCCCACTTCCTCAGGCTACAGAAGTAGCAGGGACAGCAGACCTTTGTCACCAAGCTCACACAGCTTAGGGGTGCCAACGTTCTGTGCAGTCTGCATGTGCACTAAAGGTCTGTCCCGGCCTCTGCGTCCCCTTTGAGCCTTCTGTAGTATCTGCTTCCTGTGCGGCCAGTCAGGGAGACTGTGTTCTTATGCCTGAGGAGCTAGCTTTGAGGTTGATGGCCTAGAGACTGCAGTTTGGAGATGGCTTGGGCTTTTCTTTCTCCCCATTTCCTCCCTTGGCTGGTGTCTGCGCCGTACACTTAGTGTATGCTCTTCTGGTAGGCTGAAGTTATTTTTCTGGCTTTTTAGATTTATGGACAAGAACACTGTAAACATGGTTGAAGGCTACAGTGAAGAGGAGAGGTCGGCACTGGCTCAGGCTTCAGTAGTCTCAGGCCTTGCATGTTCAGCCCGATCCAGGCAGCAGCAGCACCATAGAAGGCAAAGCTCACCTCACGGCAGGGAGGAAGCAGCGTCCACTGAGGCGGGAAGGGGGAGCTGCCGTTTCAGGTCATGCCCGTGCAGTCTACCTCTCCCGACCGTACCCCTAGCTGTTAACAGAGGTCAGCTGTAAAACCCATGGTCCAGTCACCATCCTAACACGTGAGACTCTGGGGGCCACCTGAGATCTAAACTGTAACAATGACCCAGATTCCTTTGGGTGGTGCCACCTGTCATTTGGCAACTGGATTAAAGATACTGTACCTCAGCTGGCTCTGGAACACCACTGGTTGAATCCACAGTCTGTCCTTTGGCTTTCTAAACACTATTGGGACAGTGGAGAGGACTAAGGGTTAGAGGCACAGGTGTCAGATACTTAGCTGGCTGGAGGCATGGAATGCACGGTGCATGGCAGTGGGCTTTACTTTGCCCCCTAGGGTGCCCCATTTGAGAGCCATCTCTCTTAGGCCCATGGACCACAATCAAGGAAAGAAGGCAGAGGGGATTTTCTTGCTATGTGCAGTTGGCCCCAGCTTGCTGCTGGCCCTGAGGGGGACACTAAGCACAGATGTTCCACTTGCAATGGCAGAACCTGGGGGGCTCCGTGAGAGGTTCTATTTTATCAGCTGCCATTTGCTGCAGAAACCTAGATGAGCCTTTTTCCTGTGCACAGTGAAAAACCCCTTCTCCACTCTTTCCCATCTGCCATTCATTCCCATCCAGTCCAAGGGTCTTTCCTCAGCTCTTGTGGCATGGTCTTTACAGAGACGGTGTTTTCATGCTGCCCAAATTCTCTCATCATGGTCTTTAAAGGGTGGAAACCTACATTTTGTGTTCATCTAGCTGTGGCTGCCTTCCCCAACCACAGTGAACTTGTGCATAACAGCCTTACCCCTGCCGTGTGGCAGTACCCCAGAGAACAGAGGGGAAGCTGGCCCATGTCCTGCAAGCCATGTTCCTTATTATTGGAGAAGCTGCTGGAAAGGTTCTGTGGAGTGTCTTTGCTCTACCCAAGAGCAGTCTTTCAAACCTTACAGATCCCCAGGGTAGACGCCGGGCTGGGTGTTGCCTCCATATTTCTTCAGGAACAAGCAGGGCAGGAACTGTGTTGCAGAGCAAGCACTGGGCTTTCAGAAATGGAACAAATAAATGCTCACAGCCACTAGGCTGGCTACAGGACTGTGCCTGTGGATGGGGAGGGCTCCTGACCAAAGCAGGGTGGTCATATCACCAGAGAACAGAGCGCTTCAGGCCCATGTCCTTACTAACTGGCTTCCTAAAGACTTGTGCCAAGCCGTGACGCAGTGTTAAGGCAGGGTGCCTGGGCTTCGATCCAGCTCTGCCCAGCTGTGTGACCTGCACCTTAGGAAATCAGGATGTGGACCCATTAACAAAACCACAAAAGCAGAGAATGAGGATACCACAAACTGGCTGGTCCTCTTGGTGGTAAGGCCAAGCATACACACAGCGATGCCTCTCTGTGAAACTCTGGTTCTAAGTTTGTATTTGAACACTAAATTGTTAAAAGAACTGGACATACTTCTTCTCATAGGAAATAAGGGAAACCCAAGTAATTGGTTCTGAGGCCCAGAAACTACCCAAGATTTTAACAAATTTTGCATTGATTTATTTCTTTAACCCTATCATGGTTCTCAGTTTTCCTCTTTGCTTTAAAGAACATACACAGAAACTGTTTTGGATGGTAGATAGGAGTCCTCTACAGGAAGCATCTTTAAAAATTAGGAAAAGCATTAGTTTTCCTTAGAAGCCACCTTGAACAGCACACCTGCTTGGCATTGCCCAAGACAAGCATCTATTTCATTTTGAACCAATGAAGGGATACATTTGGTTTAAGATACTAAACGAACCCAGCGTCCTCAGGAGTCACTGCAGTGGCCCATCTTTGACTGTTTAGCAGCCACAGCCACAGCCTCAGCAAGAGCAAAGCCACATATACAAAGCAGCTTGGGAACCAGCAATGCAGGAACCGTCGTCACAGTTCGCTATGTACCCTCCCAGTATGCTTCACAAATGACTTTAAAAGTCATTTCAGTAATATTTTGTATTCTTCACCAATGACCACTCTAGCCAAATTAGTACTGTAAAATTTACTATTTCCTTGTAAAAGCCAACAAAAACCAACACAACAAAAAGATCAGACGGTAGAAACACACTTAGATAGCTTGAAATTAACCAAGCAACAGCATAAAAACAATGCATAGGAAAGCATTCAGATTAGGTACCTACAGAAGGCATCACCACACAGAAAGAGAGTTTATGACACACGGACGATGAACAATTCCAGCATAAGCTGTGTTGCCCAACACTGAGACATTCTGATTCTTCCCACCTTGAAAACAAGTGCTGTGGAAGCTGCGGTCAGGTGGAGGCAGGTAGCCCTTGGTGGCTGCGCATTCCAGTGGCTGCTCCTAGCCCTCAAGCCCCTAAGGTGTTTGTGGTATGGAAAGTCCCATGTGCCCTCCGGCCTGCAGGGAAGATGCCTGTACATCCCTGCTCAAGTGCTGTCTGCAGAAGCCAGCAGTGTTTCTCCCTCGGGAGAGTTCCTGCCCTGACTCCTGTGCAGCCACCCCGAGCTGCTCCACAGAGTTGCAGCAGATACGCCGCAGACCTATGTTACTGCTCCCTTTCGTCTTGTTTTAAAAAAAAAAATTAAATTTCAAAATTAGGATTTTATGAAGTCCAGAGGTGAAGGGAGAAACTTAAAATTTTCTTTTTTATGAAAGTGTCAGCACCAGAAACCTGTCCTTAAGATGTTCTTATGTACGTATTTTAGGGTTTTCTTTATTGCTAATTACAGGCTTAGAACGTTGAAGTGTGCATTGCTTGGCAAGTTATACAAGTGATTCTTAATTACCTTTCCAAGAAAAGCTTAAATACAAAGGACAAGAGTACGAATGGCCAGTAGTTTCAAAACAAAAGGATTTAGTAACAGAAGTTTCCACAGTGTCAAAAATTTAAAATGATACAAACCGTGCAAATGCTCAAATCAAGGTTGTACACTCAGCTACTGATACTTGCCCCTTGAAGCTGCAAACAGAAGTCATCCACATATTTATGACCACACAAACCATCTAGTTTGCTCAAGGTTCAGCTTAAAGCAACATTTAATATCCTTTATAAGATGGAAACTGTGACAAGTTCAAAAGGAAAACTTGCTTTTTTGAACGCAGCTGTGCTCACAAGTCTACAGAGATTCTTCACCCACAGTGGGTTTAGCCAGTCAGGAAAATGCAGGTCAGAGCAGTGTCACACTCGCTGCCTGAAGGTATCCCTGGAGATACTGCAGCGCTTCTGCGTTGAGACTGGTGCTCACCATGGATGGAACCTGTAAAAGACAGAGGCCACTGCTGTCTGCTTCAGGTGCTAACGCCAGCTCACAAAGGGCAGCCAGGCTCTGATCCCTGTCCAAAGGAGTTCCATGCAACTCAGATGTTTTTATGCCTTCAGAAATGGATAGGCCTAGCCAGGCACTGTGGTACACGTAACAGCAAGCCCACCACTCTGGGAGGCCTAAGCAGGAGAATTGCAAGTTTGACCCTCACCTGGACAGCTTGGTGACTTAGCAAGACATGTCTCAAAACAAATGGACACACTTCAAAAGTAGATTTAGTGAGGCAGTATTAGTAATAATACATTCTGATTAGGTTTAAAAATACCCTTACTAATGATGCATAATGAAATACTTCTGGGTAAAATATTAGTATCTAAAACTTGTTCTTTCTCTACAAAAAAAATTGGTAAAATATTGTTAATTATTGAAACTAGGTATGTAAGGGGTATGCTGTTTCTATGTATGTCTGAAATTTCCCATGAACAAAGAATGAAAGATATACTTGATGAGGTAAGTAAGACTATAAAAGATGAAGGCTAAATAAAACTAGCCATTAAATGCCAAAGCTTAATAGTGTTATTTAAAAAAACGGAGAAATACAATTCTATTTAAAGGATTTTTCGCCCTTTACTTCTGAAACTGTTCACTTCAAATAGGTATTTGTAGGATATAACACTAGGGAAAAAATGCTCAGCATGTAAATTAAAAATGCACTTTCCCTGAACTCCTTGGGATGTGGTATGATAATGCTGGGACGGTAACCACCACTGCCCTCTGCCCTCCTCGCAAAGTCTCCGCTGGTCACACAGCTCTGCAACAGCAGACACTTACCCTTCCTGGACAGGCAGTAGACAACTTGTGAAGTGACTGTGCCAGGTGAATTTTGGGGTTGTTCACCATTTGACCTACGGGGTCGTGCTCTTTTTTGCCAGCAAATGCCAGCTGTGAGAAGGCTGTCTGATACCCCGGTGTATCTTCTATGTCAATAAAATGCTCTTCATCTGGAATGGTGTCATCTTCAGGTAACTCAAAAAGGCCTATCAGAGACTGTAATAAAGGAGTCCTAGATTGGGAGAAAGCAGAGACAAAAACCTCAGGAAAATACTTTGCATACTTAAAAATTCCTCAAAAACAAAATTACCCATAGTCTCAAGAGTAATGTTGGACTTATTAGGATAGCTATTAAGATAGCCATCAGCGCTTATCCCTATCCAGAAACTGTTCTATTCCTTTGGCTACAGCATCCTAATTTGTTTTTCAGAAATGATAACCATCTTAACCAAGGTTTTTAATGCTAAGAGAGTTGTTAGAGGAGATCGGTGTCCAGCTGCCAGGTCTGTGGCACAGCTGCCCAGGGGAACCCCAAAAGGAGGAAGACAGGAGCGAGATCATGACAAGGAAGACCTTGAGACATGCAGTATGGATGTGGACGATCTAATGTTCTCCTTAAAGATAAAAAGCAACTTAGCTGAGCTCCAGGACTGTAAAAAAGCAGTCTTACCCATCATCTAAAGCAGGCTTGCAAAGTGGTCCATGAATCTGCCCCACCTCACTGACCTTAAGAACAACACTTTTTTACATCAAAGCTAGAAAGATCCAGTCATATCTTGGATGTGATGACTACTGGCAGAGAAGCTGAGATCAGAACTCAATTCTCTTGGATCCTAAGAGAATAAGCTTACTTCTACAGTGAGACAGGAAGAAAGCGCTAACCTCCCAGGAACTTCAGGAAGGAGTACTCACCACAGCTTGGTGTATTCAGTGTCCATCATTGGTGGGCATTCTGTTAGTAACTTTGTTATGCCAACTGCACAGATCTTTTTCTCTACATTTCCGGATACTTTCTGAATTTCAGGAATAATGATTTTTTCTAAAACCATTCCAAACATTCTATTCATCAAAGCAAAATAAATCTTAATATTAGACAACCACTATAATTGAAATAGGAAAATACTTAGATATTTTTTGCTCAGTGACTCCTTATGAGAAAGTTACTAAACAGGCCGTGGTCAGCTGAAGAGAGCTAGAGATGACAAAACTAAAAAAAGGCCCTGTTAAACCTCTGCCCTGTGCCCAATTAAGTAGTTATCTTTTGTGAATAAACATCCTCTTATTATTGTAAGCCTGTGCTAAGCCAAATCTTTTCAACTTTTTATCTTATATACTCCTTCAAAAAATTACATAAATCTCTGACAAATTAGAACAGGTAACAGAAAACAACCCATTCATCATCCAGCGGTAACTAACTTTTAGACATTTCTAGATTATAAACTTCCTAACCTTCTTTGCTTATACACTTGTGTTAAATTTAAGACATGATCTGGCCAATCATTGTTATATTATTGCAAACATTCCAGGAGTAAAGTTTTTCACAATTATAAATGATACAAAATTATATGCCATGTTTTAACAAATGGTCTGAAGTAGAAAAAGTGGACCAAAAATGGGCCATTTTATTCATAATAAAGAGAGCACAGGTTTCCGTCTCTAGAAAGATAAGGCCAATGGAGAATTAGGAAAATGATTACGAGATTTTCGTCTTTACAACCCAGCACCTAAGAATAGTTTAACAATCACAAAGATACTGCCCCTAAGCCCAAAACCATAAATCATCAGTAACACAGAGATAGTGATTTACATTGAAAGAGGTGATTTTCTTCTTTTAAAACTAAAATACAACAATGAAAAACAAACTTACTTTGGTTGTATACCATCAAATATTTCTTGTAATGCTAGGGCTCCATACTTTATGCAATACAAATTAATAAAGACTAAGAAACCTGTTGAAAAAAGAATATCAATGTAGGACTCACCACACTAAACTATTAATTGTCTATAAGTCTGCCATATGAAACTTATTGATAAAGCTGGGCATGGTGGCACACGCCTGTAATCCCAGAACTTGGGAGGATTGTTTCAAGTTTGCTACCAGCCTGGGCTACAAACTGAGTTCAAAGCCAGCCTGAACTGCATAGCAAGACCCTGTCTCAAAAAAACAAAAATAAAATAAAAAACAAACACTGATAAATATCACTAAATCAACTGGCACTATAACCAGTTGGCACTATAACCAACTGGCATCAATACGTGCCTTCTGATACAATTTAACATACAGAATATCCTTTACACCTGATACGTATTTCTTTACAACTGAAATTCTACTAAAAAGGTGTTTTGATGTTAAAACGTAAAGCTTGGAACACAATATACACAAAACCGAGTTAGTGTTTGTAGAACATCATTTTAAGATATTTTACATGCAAAGTTTATAGCTATAAAGTCTAAGGGTTTTACTTCTTTATTTCTGTAAAACACCCCCAAAGATTTACTTACTCTTGATAAACTTTGTAGTTTTGGAATTCTGAAGTCTTTGGAATAGTAGAAGGAAAATTTGCTTCCTGTACTGGTCAACTGATTCACTAAAGAATTGAATAAAAGCAACAATACAAATTTTCAGCATTTTTCTGAGTACCTAACAAAATCCTTGTTAAATGTACAACTTACAGTCATACTCACGGAGGCATGTGTTCTATTATGCTGTTCAGAAGATAAAAGCCTTGGTGGTCATTTGCTTTGGATGCAATTAGCTTCTGGAAGACACCCAGTAAACCGGGCTACAACAAATCAGATCAAATAATAAACTGTTAAAAATGAGACGTGGATCAGAATTTCAAAACTTAAGTGACAGGTATTTTGAAAAAAGGATTCAACATTGAATAACTGATTCATCTGCTCTCAAATTTTTCCAAAACATGGTAGAGTGGGGTCCTACCACAATAAACTACTGCAATTCCTGAAAAGAACCTATCTGGTTTTTATCTCCCACCATGGATTTAAGTGAATAATAATGAAATGATACCTAATTCTAGCAAAACAATACCATTTTCTAGTAATTCTCACTTTATTTTAAATAAAATGTTAAAACCTGCCATCCTTAGTTTTTCCAAACTGCCTTAGAAAAGCATAGTTACTTAGAAATAAGTCTGACTCACTATTTTGTCAGCTGCAGCACTTGCTATTGTGTTTGAACCGCGTTCTAAGAATGCTTGAAGAAGCCTCACTAAAGCAGGAATATTTCCTGTCCTTTCCCAAAGCACTGGCTGAAGGAGATGAGGAAATAAGGCCATATAAGAAGACGGGATGTCATTTTTGTGTGTTTCCAGAAGCAAAGACATCACTTGAAAGACGTATGGAATAAATTCTGTTGATAAAAGTAAAAACAGTGATCAGCTTCAGAACGAATGACTCTAGCACAAAAGGCACAGAACTGTTGGGAAGGCTGCATTTTATAGCCATCTTAACAGTTGTATTCCATTACAAAGAAAATACCTTCCTATAAACTTACCTTGTACATCATTTTGTAAAATTTCAGTAAACACCAGAAACAAAGCCTCCTCAAAATTTACCACAGCAGCAGGGTTAGCTTTGCAAGTTATTCTTATGGATAAGCATATTGCTTCAAACATGTAGTGATTGAAGTGAGGCTTGCTTGGATTCTGAAATTAGGGGGAAAAATTACTATTATAATCTAAGTGACTATTAAATATCAAAAATAAAACACTATCTTTTCTAAAACATGGAAATTAGATGCCATCTTTTCTTTAAAAAAAAACAGCATTAAGAACACTAATGTAAAAAAAAAAAGAACACTAACGTTCACTAAACTGGTTCTTATTTAGAATTTTAAAATGTTTTTTTAAATATCTGACAAGCATATTAGTTTTCTTGTTGCTGAGAGATAATACCCAACATAGATTTTTCTGCGCTAGAGAATGAAATCTTGTATATGCTAGTCAAGAGCTCTACCACTGAGCTACATCCTCAGCCTTATTTGAACTTCTGTGGTTTGTTTTCCGAGACAGGGTCTCACTATGTAGTTCAGGCTGGCCTTGAACTTGCAGCAATCCTCAGCTTCCCATGCTGAGATTATAGCCCCCATACAGGGCTCAATTTTTTTTCTAAACCATGAAATCTTGTTTTTCTCAAAATCTCTCTTGGAGTAATAGTGTATACAACTGATTAAACACATTCATGACAAGGTTATAAGATTTCTATGTCTCGCTGCTAGACAGCTCAAATTAATTCTTAAGACTTGATGCCAGGCAGCTCTGATTTAATTTTATTAGTAAAAAGCCAGGAAAAGGGATTACATTGGTTTGTACCACCAGTGGCATAAGCTGCCCAATGAGACAGTCACACAGGGATGAACTGAGCCGGTGGGAATGTGTTAAATCAGAATGTGGGAATGTACGCTCACTGAGGGGAGGCACAGGATTCTGTTTCCCTTCTCCCTGCATGCCCCTAGGCCCAGAGTAGCTCAAGACCCTTACCCAGAAGTTAGGTGACATACAGTCACTCTACTGTTAAGTCCTTCTAATCCTGTGAATTTATTTCACATTCACAGCATAAATAGGATTAAGCATCTAAATGGCACTTTGTGAACCTTAGACTCATTTTTTACCCCTTTGAGACAGGGTGTCACAGTGAACTCCCAACAGTTCTCTTTGCCTCAGCCTCCTAAGTACTGTCATTTTTCATTTTTAAAATTTAGTATTAGTACATACGAATCTAAATATCTATACCATGTTGAGACATGGAATGAAGACAGAAGATATAAGAACTTTGCCATTTTATAGACATCTAAATAGCTTCTTTTATGTCTGCTTCATTCATCTCTTAACATCTAAAACATAATTTTTGGATTATCTGATTTTCTTAAACATGGTACTTTTGATATGAGAACAAAATCACATTCAAGTTTCTGAGCTCATACTTAACAGTGGCTGCTGTTGTATCTCCACACTGTTAGCATCCCCATACTTTTTAGAAAAGCACTCAAAGGCTGGTCAGGAAAATACTTCCCCCAGTGCCAAGGAGTTCTGAGGCCCAGTGAGAAGCAAGTTACAAAGCAATCTCATTTTCACAATTGGCTCTGTTACCTTACTAACAGCCAGTAGCTTCTGTGTAAGCTGTGTGATGAGAGTAGGGATATAGGGGATTATGGCTTCTTGTAGGAGGGAGAAACTTCTCATAATAGCTGTAAAACATAAAAACAACAAAAAAGTTAAAATTTTAGAATAAAACAATAATGGGAGGTATGCCCACTAATTCATGATATAAAATTTTAAGACAGCTCATTTAAAAATGTCCCTTTTAAAATTAAGACAGGAATTCGCAATAAAACATAGCTGGGAAATTTTGACTACTTTCAGAAGGCCCCAGACGTAAAAAATCAAAAGGGGAGAATAAAAACAACTAAAGGACCAAAGTAGCAGACAAAGAGGAGGAAAGAACAATAGACAGACATGGGCTGAGTAGTAGAGTGAGAGCAACTATCCTGGGTTATTTGTTTAGAAATCACTGGTTAAAAAGGCTAGTTCTAGCCTTGAAGAAACATGGTTATCAGACTACAAGAACCTGAAAAAGAAAACTAACTATAGATCTCCCCCAAGGAGATGAGGACTCTAAGACAAAATACGGAAATACATACAAAGCCACGGTGTCCATTTTGCAAAATATTGCTCGTAACAGATGCCCCAAAACATTTGGCATGGGAAAGAAACATATTTCTGTAAGCTAAATATAAGGCTGTTCTCTTTCCACAGTATCATTTCCAGAGTCGCTGTTTACTAACCAAAGTACCTATACTATGCCAGGCCTAAGGAGCAGAGAGCTACCCTCTTTTGCCTGCTACACACACACACATGATGTCTCCTCTACCTAAGCTAAAGACTCACCTTTCAACACACTGATCTCTCTACCTCACACCTCTGCTTGGACATCACTTTCTAGAGGAAGGCATTCCCTAACCTTGGCTAAGAGGGGCAGAGGATGGCTTAATGCCCCTCATCCGGGCTAACACAGAACCCTTTCATTCACTCACACAACAGAATTTATTGAGAAGGTATTACAATACCCTGCTCTCTTGAAAACTCTAGGAACAATGATCAAGATCACAGACCAGTTACTGTCCTCCTGGTGCTAGAAGCCCACGCAAATATATACCTTGATGCCACACACACACACTCACACACACATGCGCGCCCCCCCCCCCCACAATCCTGACCAAGCTGGATCTGGCTAGTTTTCTTTGTAAAGTGCTTCCTAGGATCCAAGTACTTTGCTAAGCTTTTGTGATGCCACAGTGAAACGACTGAGATTATGACGGTCTCTGAAGTCAGAGCTGGCATCCGGACACACTGACACAGGTCTTGTGTGCAGTCTACCACACGCACACACCTTTACTAAGTCCCAGCAGAGAACGCAACAACAGAGGTTATTGCATAATCTGATCTATACCCTCAGAAATTCAATCTGGGGAAGGAAAAATGGAGTTTGCTGTATTATCTGTAATAAAGGGTTCTACATCAAACTAAGGCAAAAAGCTTCTGAAGCACTTATTAATAAACCATTACTTTTCATTTTAAAATATCTAAACCTATCTATTTCTTAGCAAACAGTTTTATGGTTCAGAAGTGTTTACCCATGTGAAGTTGGATGCTTTGTTATGATCTGTACACCAGGGAAACGGCCTACCTTTCATAATATATTCATTTTCTGAAGAGCCAGGAAGTGTGAGAGCTTTGAAAAGGTTTGTTAGCAGAATCTCAACAAACGGTGCGATTTCTGCAGCTGTAAAACTATGGATGAAAAAACAGCTTTCAGTCACTACCAACTCTTGAGATTGTCACTGTGGAACACCCTTGGCAACTACTAAATCACACTTCTCGGCATAAAGAGAGCCACCTCCTAGCTGGCAGATGGTTTTGAAAAATAACCGCTTACATGTGCTCATGTTAAGTTCCTACTTATACACACTCGGGACCAAATGCAGTTGAACAAATAAAAACAGGTAAAGTCAACAATCCTCTAAAACTGCCAAGGCCACCC
The DNA here is from genome assembly GCA_004027295.1 of Dolichotis patagonum. NCBI lineage: Eukaryota > Metazoa > Chordata > Mammalia > Rodentia > Caviidae > Dolichotis > Dolichotis patagonum. The sequence goes on from PVJX010002781.1 coordinate 106,103, forward strand.
GTGGGTCACAGGTATCACCACCGAGAACAGCACTCTGAAGCTTTGGGGTCTCAGCTGTCATTTTTCCTGTGGAGACAGAGGACACTGTTTTCTCTATGAGTTCTGATTTGAAGACAAGTACTGGCTTGACTCACTTCCAAGGATGTCCTCTCAATGGCTAAGATCACATATACTTCAAGTTCTTGGTGAAGAAAAGAACCTAGAACTATTTTCCATCTCTTGCCCAGAGTTTGAAGAAGTAACACTGTGAAGAACGGCCTGAAAGACACAGGACTATCCACTCCTCTACATTTTATCCTCAGTCAGGGCAGGACAGGTACTTTCTTAGCCCCTGGAGAACTTTCCCTTGGGCTGTGCTGCATCTCAGAACTAAGTGAGAGTACGAAAGAGGCGTGCACATGAGCAGAGCTGTCCATGACGCTCCGAGAACACTGCCACTGCACAGTTCTCTTAGCAAAGACTCCCTTCTGAGATGCTTGTAGCTGTTTTGACCTTAACTAAGCTTGTGAACACTGTAAATATTTTAACTCCCCTCTCATGTCAGCTTCTAGGAGACTCCAAATAAAATCAGGAGCATCTTTACAACACAGGGTCCTCTAAACACATTTCTATTGACTAAATCACTCATGTTATTTTCCTTTGCTCCAATTTATTTAACTTTATTCTGGTAAACTCTCAAATTCTTCTGGAATGAAAATATAAATGAATAAAAAGTACACATTAGTTTTTCTGACCACTAATGAAATCAGCAAAACATTTAGAGATGTATTATCTTTGACCAGTGTAGTACAGTCCTCATCTTCAGCTGAAAATGCATAATCCAGAATCAGATACTTACAGAGTGGCGTTGTTAGGCCCTCTCATAGTAAACAACCGTTCAATAGCATGTGCTGCGTAAGTATGAACAACAATACTTTCAGCTTGAAGATGATTAATCAAGAGAGGAACAGAGACCAAAAGATGCTCTTTTGGTACCTGAAAAATATAATAGTTTACATGCTATGAGTCCAGTGACACTACAATTGAGTAAAAGACAACTGAAGAGAAAGGTCTACTGATTTTAAAAACTTTCCCAGTGTTATGATGAGAAATCATACTGTTAAGAAATCAAAACATCTAACTACACCTAATGGTTCAATTCCCATTCACTCTTCCAATTCTTTTTTTCTGAGCACAAAACTATGAAGGCACAATCTTGCAGACAAGTGAGCACAAAACAGAGTATTTATTATGGACAGGCAACCTGAGATTTCACCAATCGTAAGAACAGTTTGGAAGAATTGTAAGTACTTAATTGATAAGGAAGAAAGAAGACACAGAAAACCACATAAAGGGGACCACTGGCCAAAATGAACAACCACAGCATCAAAAAACCCTCATTTGACACCTTTTGAGATTGCTAAGGCATTAACTCATGTTATAGGGGAGAAAAATCCACATTTAATCTGTTTTCTATATATTGTGGTAATTATATTAACTATTTGTAAGACAGTGTAGGTATACAACAAAATTAATGTATACTAAAAACCACTAAGTATACACTTTAAAACAATGACATATATAATGGAAAGCATAACTCATTTTTTGCATATTTCTATTTTTAAAGTGCTATTAAAAACTGTTTATGACAGAAGATTCATCTTAATGAAGCAGTAAATGTATATGTCCTGAAAAAGTATATTTACAATGCATTCAACCCCCACCCTACCCCCACCCCAAATCAAATGTAATCAAGCCTCCAGCTCTTCCAGTATAGGAACACAGAGACTAGAGAAATGAGATAAAGCACGCCAAGAAGATGCAATCAGGTGCAAGGAGCGTGTGAGAAACTCGCCAGCATAAAAGACTTACCTCTGAATAAAGGCACAGAAAGGGGGTGGAGGAATCTGTTGTAAATTAAAAGACTTAAGATATAATCAGCCATAAGCAATGTACGGACATTGTCTGGGACCCAATTTTTAATGAAATTATAAAAAAGACAAGATACTTAATGAGAATTAAGCATTCTCTAAAATGTCATTAAAGATACATTCTGTTGGATGTGAATGTCAAATATCACAGCAGATTAGAGAACCACCTGATTTGTAATAAAATTCTTAAAGACTGTATGACAAATATCTACTTACTTGATTCCTAAAAATCATAATATATTTGATACCATCAGCTTTAAGGACAGGAAATTCATTCACTATTAAAAAAATAAGAAGTCATAGTTACTTAAGTGGTAAGGACTACTACTCAAAAATCAGTGACAACATTGCAAGTTTGAAAAAATGGTAACCTAGGCTGGGGATTTAGCTCAGTGGCATAAGCGCCTGCCTGGCAAGCACAGGGTTGTGAGTCTGATCCTTGGTACCACCAAAAAAAAAAAAAAAAAAAAAAAAAGGAAACCAAAACGGCAAATAATTAAAGCACGATTAATTAATTATATAATGATCTACTATGCAGTTACCAATTTGGGTAAGATTATAAACAATTTTTTCTACTAGCTGGGTGTGGTGGCTCACACCTGTAATCCCAACATTTGGGAGGCCGAGGGAAGGAGGCCCATTGTAGCCTAGCCTACAAGTTGAGCTCAAAGCTAGCCTGAACTGCATAGAGACCCTGTGTCAAAAAAAAGGACCAAATTTTTTTTTCCTTTTCCCTTACCTTGAAGTTTCATGATAAATGAACATGTATCACTTACATAACTGAACAATAAAAATTTGATTTAAGATCATTTTCTCTAGCTGGAATTTATCTTACTCTAGTAGCAGGAAAACAAATTAGTGAAAGGGATAAAACAGGGCTGGGGATGTAGCTCAGTGCTACAGGGCTTGCTTAGAATGTGTGGGGCACTTGGTTCAGTTATCACAACCAACAATCAATTGACAAAACAGCCAACTATTACTAATTCTTGAAGCCAGATGATGGCCACACAGAAGCTCACTACAATACTTGGTCAACCTTGCTGTGTGTAAATTTTTTACATGGAGTATTTTTGAAAAACAGAATTATCTCAACCTCGATCAATATATTCTTTTCTTCTTCTTCTTGATACAGGGGATTGAACTTACACTTGCCAGGCAGGCACTGTGCTGCTGAGCTGTATCTCCAGCCCTAGATCATCATATTCTTATAAACACAGGAAACTGTCCTTTTTGTGTGTGTGTATGCAGTACTAAGGATTGAACCCATGAAGCACTGACCTATGTTTCCAGTCCCTCCCCTCCCTTTTTAAGACAGGATTTTGCTAAGTCGCCCAGCCTAGCTTCCAACTTTTCTTCCTCCCCTCTCAGCCTCCAAAATCATTGGAATGTGCCACTGTGCTCCGTAATACTTCAGTTTTTAAGAATCTATCTTTCAAAAGGGAAAGGAAACCAAAGTATGATTCCTATGCATACACAAGGATAACAAAGCCACATTACAGTTAAGTCTCACTTATTCTATTACTCTTCTAACAACATCATATATTCTTCATCAAAAGTTAATTTTACATGGACAAGGGCTGCAGCACCATTTGGCATTTTGTTCAATATAAGAAATAACTTCAGGGACTGGGCATTTAGCTCAGCGGCATAAGCACCTGCCTTGCAAGTGTATGGTCATGAGTTCGATCCCTGGTACTGATTAAAAAAAAGAAAAAGAAAGAAAGAAGTAACTTCAGAGCATGGTGATACACTACTATAATCTCAAGCATGGTGGGAAACTGAGGTAGGAGACTAACCAGTTCAAACCCAGCCTGGGTAATTTGTGACACAGGAAGACTCTAGGTTGAACATATACTAACCTGAACATAGACAGGAACCAGTTTTTATATATCACTCACTTCATAGTATAATCATAAAAATGTGAACTACAAGTACACTGCTGCAAGTTGTATAGAAGAAAAATTCCACACAACTCACCATTAGGTGATTTTAAATCAGGAAGGATGTGATTCACAAAGAACTCGGTCAGGTTTACAAGTTCATTAGCTTGTGTAATTCCATGCTGAAAAGCAAACAGGGCAGAATGACACAAAATATTTCTATGTATAACAACATCAAAAATGTAAGCAGTTGTAGAAAATAAAAACGGAAATGATCAGCCAGGAATATAGCTTAGCAGTAGAGCATTTGTTTAGCATACACAAGACTCTGGGTTCAATCTCCAGCACCCCCTGTACCCCCCCCAAAAAGGACAAGAAAAGGAGATGAACACTTCAACACAAATGTCTTTGGAGACTCTCAAATTCTAATCAGAACTGCCAAGTTACATGGTGGAATAGGCCAATTTTCAGAGATCATTTTTTAAAAATCCTGTTGTTTCTGATTTCTCTGTTTGAGAAACAAAACACTGAGAAGATTTACCTTCTGTGTTTGGGCCTTTGATGCCAAAGATGTTACTAGGTAAATGGCTGCATCTTTGTGTTTCCAGTTGACAGATGGATTTTTTGCATATTCTTGAAGCATAGAGTTAACATAACCAGAGAAGATTCCTGTCACCGGTCCCTCAAAAAACTTGCACAATCCTCGTACCAGATCACAAGCAGCCCTGCGTCTTGTATCAATATCTATAAAATCAAAAGAAAATATACATTGAGGGAGAGAACCAACCACCAACCAACTAATCTAGTTTCTAAGAAAAAAAATGCCAACTGATAGCTGCCAGCAACAGAACAAAAAGAACATTTTTCTCCTTAAGAAATATACAAGGAGAATGAAACTGAAGGTGACATAAAATTCTCAACATTACTGAGAATACAAGACAGAAAAATGATTCAATTTTTGATTCTTTTATGCAGGTATAAGAGCTCTTTGAAGATGTATAAGCTAAAGACAGAAAACAGTTCAACGAAAGCCAAAACTGGCTTGCTAGTAGCTTAAAAACCAAAATACACACCTGATCCTTCCAAATCTCTTCTTATGTACTCCTCAGAATTATCTTCAAATGCCTCTTCATCAGCAGCTACAAAGACAGTACATATTTGAAGATAACCCTCCAAGACATGAGTCATTATAGTCTACAGCTGAGTATGCAGAAGAGCAATGCAGAACTGCCTTATTACACACAGCCAAGCATTCTTTCCCATCAAACAGTTCCCCTCCTGTACTCTTAAGTCATTGCTAAAGGAGTACGCACTGCCCTAAAAGGCTTTTTTAAAATAATTCAGACAGCTGTAAGATGTGACAGTGTCTCCAGAATAGACTTTTACTTCTAACTTTTAAAAAGTATCTGGTCATATGAGGATATCAACTATAATACTTAGCTCACAAAAGTCATTTCAATGACAAAAAAAACAGGGCAGACAATATCAGAATAAAGATGTCTCCTTAATTTTAAGAAAACACACAAAAAATAAAACCTCCCACTATATTATCCTTAATTTACTCATTTTACGTCAGACTAACAGTTTGAGAACCACTGATGTAACTAATATGATATGAAGCACATCTCCTCTACTATCTCTTCACAATGGCAAGGAGAAAGAGAAATACAGGCTCTTAGGGCTATTTAACCTTACAACCTCGTGGGCCTCAACTCGTATATAAAAATCAATCAGTTCCATTCTCAAGTCAATTATTTAAAAACCACTATTTGCCTAAGTTGAGTAAGATACTGTATTTTTTCCCCAAAGTCAAAGGATATATAAAGTCTTATCCAATATTTTTATGAAAACAAAACAAAACAAAACAACAACAACAACAAACACCCCTAAGATTACAACAAAGCTCATTACAGCAATACAAAGTGTGCTGCCACATTTTCTGTACTGGTTTAGTAAACACAAAATACCTCTAAGTACTTTTTCGTAATTTAACAATTTAGAGTATGCTGTAAGAACCAAATGATTTATTAAATTTACATTAAAACATTTTCTTAAAAACTGAGCTTTAATTCCCCTGAAAAGCCTTCACTTTGCCCTGATTACCTCTGAATTCCATGTTAGGCACAATAACCTTTTCGCAGATACTTGTCAGCGTGTTCTGGTCCTCAAATAGATTCTTATAGTGAGGCCTCTCACAAACTGAAGCCAGAAATTGAATTGCATTACTTACCAACTGAAATAAAACATAAAATAGAAATATTATAAAGAGCAAAATCAGTGTTAACTTCTTGGAAGACACAGGGACAGTTTCTTTTCTTTTCCTTTACCATCATCTTACCAAATCATATTTAACCTCTTGACCTGTTGTAACTAATAAATTCCAGATGGCTGTGACAAAGCGAGGCAGGTATCGCTGAAACTCTTCATCATACTTTTGAGCATAGAGTGCAGCATTATCACAAATCTGAGATTTTAAGAGCTCCAATAACCCAGCTTCCTCTTCATCCTCACATAAGAAAAGAGAGAAAATTCAACCCTATAATTTTAAGGCTATCATAAGTAAAGGAAGCAGTTATCACTCCTGAATGAGACCCTTTAAAATTTAAATCCAAATAATCTACACTGTAAACTACATTTGTGTCATCATCCATCTATTCAAATATTTTAATAATGAGGGGTTTTCTATTTATTAATCATTGAGAGTGGCTCTCCAGTTCAAGCTGAATGAAATTTTTTTCTGCTGATTGCTAACCTACAAAATATTTCCATATTGGATTGAAAATATTTCTAAAAGAAAGTATCTTCCCCCGAAAAAACCATTATCACACTTTCTGTGTCATGTGTGGTTATTATTTCAAATATATTAACATGTAGGTGTCCCACCCTTAAAAAAGCTAATACTATAGGAATCTCATAAATAATAACCTGGTTATAAAATATTAAACAGGACTAGCATTTGTTTAGCATGCAAAAAAAGCATTTGTTTAGCATGCAAAAAAAGCTTTTGGTTTGAACCCCAGCACTATCCCTCTCATCCATATATGTAATTATTTATCTATCTATTAAACATCTATAATATCTATAAGATGCATATTAATAATCCAAGCCAGGGGTCAGCAAACTCATCTGGAGAGGAATTCCAACCTGTTACTTTTGTAAGTATTTTATTAAAAAAGACATGCTCATTTGTTACTCTTTCATACAATTTATGGTACTGTCAACAGCTGCTTTCCTATTAAACCAGCTGAGCAGTTGCAGCACATAGATCATACAGCCCTACAAAACTGAAAACTATCTGGACTGTTACCGAAAAAATTTGCCAACACCAATCTACACCATGACAGTGATACCAAAGCCCTCCAATTTAGTATTGGGATGCTGCAATTTAGTACAGAGATGTGCTTAACCAGGTAAAGAGTTCCTTTAAAAATCTTTAGAAATAATTTCCTTTACACTTAAGCATACAGAAAGCTTCAAGAGTGAGCCATTTTCCTACTGGACTAAAAATATTTTATGTAGACAAATCTTTTTGTTCTTTTTTTTTTTTAGTGACACTGAGACAAAATGTATTTCACAACAATGATAACTATTCCCTTTCTACATCTTCTATTTACTTCTTTTTTTTTCTTTTTGAGATAGGGTTTCATTATGCAGTTCAGACTGGCCTCAAACTCACAGTGATCCTCCTGTCTCAGACTCCTGAGTGCTGGGATTATACAGGTGTGTGCCACTATGCCCACTTCTATATCCCACTTTAAAGACCCAATCTCAATTATCATTTCTGATAATATTTTATACAGTGTTGAAGTATTAATATCTTATTTTATGATTTGTTTCTTAGGAAAGATACTAAATATATTAATAAACAAATAAATACATAGCACAGGGTAAGGGCTATATATTGAAAAGTATGTATTATAAATCCCAGATCAGAAACCTTTACATATTTTTAAATTTCACAAGCTGTGATTGGGGGGGGGGGGCTGTCATTACAGAAGTTTAAGGTTTTCTTAATGTCTTCAATGACAAGCAATTACTTACTTTATTTCTTAAATATTCATAATGTGATTAAAGTCTTGATTTCAACAATGCAATAAAAATACCCTTACCTGTACATTTTTACTTATGAGATGCTCGCACTAACTTTTTTGGTACTAGGAATTAAACTCGGGACCTTGTAGTTGCCAGGTAGGTGCTGTGCTACCGGCCCCCAATGTTTCTTTTTTTTTTTTTTAATGTATCACACATAACCAAAAAACAACACCCAACAGAATCAAATATTACTTGATCTTGTGAAATTTTATGCATTAGGAATCCAAATGTAAACAGGTTTTTATAGTACACCAAAAAATTCTTACTCAAAGAAAAAAGGCTAGCCAGGCTTGGTGGTGCACACCTATAATCCCAGCAAATCTGAGGCCAGTCTGGGCTACAAGTGAGCTCAAGGCCAGCTTGGACTGCAAAGAGAGACCCTGTCTCAAAAAGACAAAAAAAAAAAAAAAGAAAGACAGAAAGACAGAAAGACAGACAGACAGACAGACAGACAGACAGACAGAAAGAAAGAAAGAAAAGAAAAGCTAATCCAGTAGCATTTAAAATACTTACATCAGTTTGTAGAAGCTTATTATCCAGTGTCAAGAGGGTATGAAAATTGTTCATCCAAGTTTCCATATTATCTTCAAAAAACTCAGGGAGATCCTAAAACAGAATTATTGACTTGAGACCATAATTAAAATAAATAAATATAGTACTTTAATAAAGTTCCACACTATGTCTTTAATTATTTATTAGGGGGATGGTTTGGAGACAGGGCCTCACTGTGTAGTCTAGGCTAGCCTCAAATTTACAGTGATCCTCTTTTCAGCCTCTCTGGTGCTGGGATTACAGGTGTGCACCACCACACCCATCCCAAGCATGCCTAATATTCTACACATGCCCACAGGTTCAACTCCCACCTTCTCAGTCGGGAAGCATTACCTATTGTGATAAGACTTCCTGCTCCACCTAGGTTAGTGGCAGCTGAATAAAACCCTTTGTCTCCAGTTCATGTTTTCACTACACTATGTTCACTCTACCATATTTCTAGTCCCAATTGAAATAGTTACTCCTTTGAAGTCCAGCTAACATTGTATGAAGCTTTTCCTTACCAAGTTCAGTGCTTATATCCACTTTCTTTTCTAAATTATTGCACTTTTTGTAAGATGACTATCAATTCAGACTCCTATGGTTTATGTCTATAATGTCCCCTAAAAGTCTCATGTTGTAAAGAGGGGCCCATTCAGAAGAGGCCTTGTGGCAGGGGGACATGACTTGGAATGGTGTATTCTCATCTCCAGCTTTTCCTCTCCTTGCTTCCTGAGATGTGAATGGCTCGCCCCCACCATGCAATTTTGCCATGTGTTTTCTGCTTGGAGCCTGTAGACAATGAATGGACTTAACCTACTGAAAAGTGAGCGAGAACAAACTTGTCTTCTTATTAAATACAAAAATTTGGTCCAGTGGGTGGGGTTGTTGTGGTGACTCTAACAATGTAATGTAGAGGTCTTTGTAATTGATTTGTGGCAGGAGTTTGGGGCTGCCTGCTAGACAAGCCCTAGAATATAATAAACAGATCTTGATGTATAATACTGGTCAGAGCTCAGACTACAATGTTGCTACAAATGCAGACAGTAAATGTCAGGCTTAGGAGGTTTCAGTTGGGAACAAGGACTACATTGGCAGTTGGACTAGAGGCCTCGTGTGGTACAGTCTGGCAGAAAATCTGTCTACTTTTCACTCATGTCCTGAGACTTTGAAAAGACTAAGGGCAGGAGATAATCTGGCAGAAGGTATTTCAAGGCAGTCCAACTTTCAGGCTGTGGCATGGGTACAGTTGGCTGATTTTAGCCAAATCTACAATGAGTACCAGGAGCAAATAACAGAGTTGAATGATCTGAAAAGTTTTCAGTTTTCAAGAAAGAAGCATCTCTCAAAGGGGCAAATGACGGCATGCTGGTTGAAGATATTAGCATTAAAAAGAAACCAAGCACTTTGTACAGGCATAAGAAGATGCCTTGAGAACATCTCCCACCATTAGGGGCTCAAGGGTGTAAACATTGAGGAGATATCCCTTGGGCTCCCTGCCTCAAGAGTCATCTAGGGAATTTGTTACCCATTGTTTCTTGGTGCTCGACCCAAGAGGCCTTTGTAAGACATGATCCAAGGGGGCCAGGTTACTGCCTTAGTGGGCAGCAGAACTTGGCATTATTCATGTGATGCTAGTTTTGCAGTTACGTAAAGTGCAAGAATTGTAGAGGCTTCCACTCAAGATTTCAAAGAAAGGCTTGACAGAATATACCAGGAATATGGAACATGTCCTAAAGATACTATGCTCATGTGATATCCTTGGAGCTCACATTTCACCATAGCTTCCTGCTATACAATGAAGATTATGTCTCTTGGTTCTTTGTCAAATTATCAAGAACTTAATCTTCCTGCCTTCTCAGAAACAGAATTCAAAATGAAGTGTAAAACACTTCATTTTGTGCAAAAACAGTGATCTTCATTTACATATAAATTCCTCAGTGTGTTCTCCAGCTGAATACTGATGTGTGTGCCATTATCATTTGGGCTGTTCACCTTTTATTTTTACCTAAGAGAATTCAATTCTCTTTTGGGGAATATTTGCTCTACCACTGTTGGGTGCAGTCATGTTGTGAGGGTCATCACAACACCTGGCCAAATCCTTCTTTTACCTTGATATATAACCTGTTCTTTTCATGGTCCTGAAATCTTAAATCAATGATTCAAGAACAGAAAGAATGCCAAGCATGACAGTGCATGCCTGTAATTGCAACTCTTAGGAGGCTGACGAGATAGTTCAAGGCCAGTCTGAGCTACATACATAGTGAATTCAAGGCCATCTTGAACTATTTACCAGATCCTGCCTCAAAAAATTAAAACAGACAGACAGACAGACAGATGGATAGATTGGAAGCCAGCATATCAGTACTAACAGGATGACCAGGCATTTCCTGCTATAACCCTGCAGTCATGTTTCCTATAAAATGCCTTCAATATTTTCCCTCTTCAAAGTTTAGTACTTCTGCCTCTCTCATACCTTCCAATAAAAGCACTTGTTTACAAGCTAATCAAGAACCCCTAACCAAATCTGGTTCCCTCAATATTAATATCCATATAAATGGACCAATAAGAAAGGTCTCAGAAATCTGTTTTCTCTGTGCTTTCAATTTTATTAAGGCTGTATACAAGGTGATTCTCCCAAATAAGTTAGGATGTTTTCCTCACTAGACATAAGAGAATGCTACTTATCCTCATGAAACATCTCTTAGTATTTCCTGGAATACTAGAAAACAGAACACTGTAAATGAGGTAAAGAATAGGGGGAGTTGGGCATGGTGGTACATGCCTATAGCCCCAGATATTTGAAAGACTAAGATAAATGGATCACTTAAGTCCAGGAGTTCAGGGACAATCTGTATAATACTAAGGGACTTATCTTGTTTAAAAAGATAAAAATAAGGAGAATCAGAAAAGCCTTTTTTTTTCTTCCAGAAAAACAATGCTGTCAAAGAAATACTTATTCAAGTAGACTATAAATTAGCATAAAAAAAGAATAAAAATCAAGAAATTAAATAAAACTTACCTGAAAGTTTAAACTATAGAACAATTTTGAGATCAGAATCAAGGAAGAAAAAAGAATCCTCAGGGCAGAAGCATCATTTGCATGGGTACTACACAGTTCAATGGTGGCCTTGGAAAAGAATTTAGGAAGGTTTTAGTGGATCAAAAACCAAGCATACTGATCATTTTGTTTTGTTTTACTTTATTAAAATACTGAGCTTATTTCACACGTATATTTTTGTCTCCCCACCATCTCCATGTCTGACCACCTCTACACTACTATGCCTTATGGTTGTTTTCTTTTTTTAGCATACTGATCTTAATGAAAAAGTCTTATGCTAGTTGAGGCTACTCATATTTCTCCTCCAAAATGTAGTTTCTAAATAGTAGTATATGATTATTTAAGAGAGTATGAAAAACAAGGTAAAGGATATATTTTTTATTTTTCCATAAAAGCACTACTGGAAAATTCAATGTTAGTATTCTGAATTACCTCTGTCCAACTATCGATACATACACACATTATATAGAACTTTTTATATGCTCTCATTAAGTAATTCCTCTGCCATGTGACATGTAGGTTATTTCTGTTCATTATTCTAACAGAGAATAAGCTTAACTATAAAATTTTGTACATACTTGCAATTTTTGCAGTTTGACATTCTAGAAATGTATTATACCAAAGCAGTACAGTATGCTATGAGCTTAGGTGTTGGAAGCTTTCTTTCTTTTTTTTTGAGACAGAGTCTTGCTCTGTGCAGGCTGGCCTCGAACTCACAGCAATCCTCCTGCCTCAGGCTTTCAAGGGCTGGAACTGTACCACCATGCCCAGCATGATTTTGGAAACCAGCAACACTACATAATCCACATTCTGTTCCTCATAAGCTGTTACTCATGTGAAATATTACATCAAATAAGCAAGTTAATTTTACTGAACCCCAATCTCCTTATCATGAGAATGCCTATATTATAATGGAGAGTATGAGTTAAATGAGAAAATATATACCAAAAAAGTTAGTATTTTGTGCACACTTGTGTAAAACAAACGTTATTTTTTATACATTAAGAGTTAGAACATATAAAGGTTTTATCAAGTACACATTACAGTCTACAACAATAATACCATTTGTAACCCAATGGATTGGATCACAATATTTAAAGTACTCTTGCTAAGACTTTTATCATTAAAAAAATTTTTGTTTCTGCCAATTCAATAGGTGGAAAAGTGACCTCTCTTTGTCCTTTTTTTTGGTACCAAGAATCAAACTCAGGACCTCATGCTTGCCAGACAGGCACTGTGGTGTTGAGCTAAATCCCCAGCCACTAATTTTATTTTTTAAAAGAAAAATGTAAGCTGGATATGGTGGCACCTGCCCATAGTCTCAGCATTCTGAGAGACTGAGGCAGGATGAACAAAAATGCAAGCTCAGCCTGGGCAACTTTAGCAATACTGTGAAGAATATCTTGAAATAAAAAAATAAAAGAGACGAGGATATGGTTCAGTAAAAGATGCTGGATTCTATGAATTACTGGTACCACAAATAAATACATATATACATACGTATATACATACTATCAATAACATATGAAAAGTTTTGTACCCACTGTTTATTACTGAATATCGTGGTACTGAACTTAGGGGCACTGTCAGTGATTTACACTCTCAGCTCTTTTTATTGTATAACAATGTCTAAGTTGCCCAAGCTGGCCTTGAAATTCTGTGATCATCTTGTCTCATCACCTTAAAAGCTGGAAGTACAGGTATGTAGCATCATGTCTGGCTCCAACTTTTTTTTTTTTTTTTAAGCTTTATGAACCTGAACCCTTTTTTTCTTACTTGGAAAAGAAAGGGTTTTTTTTCAATCTTAAAGAATTCTTGCAAAGACCAAGAACCTGCCTGGAAAAGTAGCCTTTGCAATACAAAATGATGCAAATTAAATTTCATACACAGTCAAATCAAAATGTGAAATTTCTTTTTAAAAAGTGACTTTCTTCAGAAACACATAATGCAAGTGAAGTAAAATGGTACCTATGAGTTACTTTTAAATAGTCCTACAATAGTAGGGAACCAGATTAAAAAAATAAAATATTGATAATTAATGAATTTGTATAATAGAGCTCTTTACACCACTCTGTCCGTTTCTGTTTAGGTTTGAAAGTTTATTTAAACAATTTAACATACTAAGTAATGTTACTTTATTTATTTATTTATTTATTTATTTATTTATTTATTTATTTTTATCTTTTTGAGGCTGGGTCTCACTATGGAGTTCAGGTTGGTGCTGAACTTACTTTGTGGTCCAGGCTGGCCTCCAACTCATAGCAATCCTCTCCCTCAGTCTCCCAGATTACAAGTGTATGCCATCAAACCCTGCTAAGTAGTTTTAAAATATCACCCAGATATTATTACATACCTTAAATAGATTTGTCAAAGGCAAAGCAAAGGCATCCAGGACGAGTTTAATTTCGGTCCATAGTTCATTTGACTTAAATTCATGACGATATCTAGAAAATTAATGTAAAGCAGGCAAGTTTAGAAGTTTTATTACTCACTATGTCTTCAAGGATAGATGACAATTTAACATCTATGACTAGATATCTCTGATCAGAAATTTCTGAAATTCAAAGAGAATTCTTGGTTTTCTTTATAAACGAATCAAGACTTAATAGGTAATAGGGTAATGAGATAAACACTCTACTTAAACACAGAACTGAGAAGCTTATGCTTTTAATCTAACTTGATCATATTCATAGTAACAATGGTCACAAATATAACTATTTACATAAGTAAATATAATAGAAAAACAATACATTAAAGGAATGAATTTGTACTTCAGTACCTTTTAAATAATGAATGTGCTGTACGAAGGACTCCATTAATAACATGGAAATCCCCACTCTGAAAGCGATTCACCATTTCTGTCAGTAAGTCAGGCCATTTCTGAGGGAAATCTTCTCTGCCAATAATGCTAATAGCATCACTCAACTAGAGAAGGAAAAACTTAATTAGACAAGAAACTTACAAAGGAGCCTACCTAGGAAGCAAGGATGCATTACCTGCTTCTGAATTTGCTCTGGGCTACTAAGCATCAAATGCACTATATTGGCTTTAATGGCTACTCGATCAGCTTCGCAAATTTTGTTGGGTTCATCTTCAATCTAAAAGCAAAATAACAGTAAGTAACATAAAATCCATACTTGTATCCATTTGAGTATGCCAATAAAAGTATTTTTCAATTTCCAAGTTTTCTAAGAAAAACCAGAAGATGGGTATTCCAATTTCTTTCTACATGAATGGGCCACTGACTTCATTAGTAATAATCTGATGGGAGGGCTGGGGATTTAGCTCAGCGGCATGAGTGCCTGCCTGACAAGCACAAGGTCGTGAGTTCGATCTCAGGTACCAAAAAAAGAAAAAAAAAAAAATGGAAGTATGATGGAAGTATGAACCCATTCCCCAAAATAATGTATATTTCTTCCCACATGTAAATAATCAACTCCCAGTTGCCAATAACAATTTGAGTTCTGGACTGAGTGTATAGCTCAGTGGCACAATGTAAGCTAATCAAAACATGTGGTTAAAAATCATTATAGACCAGGGATGTAGCTCAGCAGCATAAAATACCCATCTGGCAAGTGTGAGGTTATAAATTCAATCCCTGGTACAAAAAAAAAGAAAAAAAAAATCACTGTAAACATGCTACCTTAATCCACAACCATCCTTAAAAGCTTCATTTTACATGGCCCTGAAGCAAGGCCAGCAGATTGCTGTAGCTGCTGGTTTCAAACAGGAGCCTAAAAAGAGAATTCTTTCTGTGGTCTGTTGGCCATTTCAGAACTTTGGAAATGTAATGGTCAATTCATCAGAAAGAAATAGCAGGTGAGTATGGCGGACTTTGGGGGGCCTGCAGGGGAGAGACCCTGGCACCTCGGAAC